>JAYJMA010049544.1:0-24681 GCA_036873895.1 Parotocinclus cabessadecuia | reverse complement strand
GGGGATCGCGGGGGACAGAAGCCACACCTCCTCGAGTGGGAGTGGCAGAGCCGTGGCCACACCCCACAGGTTTCAAATCGTGTCCCTGTAAATAATCAGGCAGCTCCAGAGTCCTAAAAGCAAAGCGAAGGGGCGTAATTAGACCCTAAAAGTCTCGATTAGAATTAATTAGGTTAACGGGCTCTGTACGGCAAAATTACCCACTGTCCTTTGCGGCTTTTTTTTTTTTTTTAAACCAGCTTATAATGGAGCCGATGTTAGCCATTCAGCACCAACAATCAGGCTGTAATTAGGGGTTATTTGGAGAGATAAAGGGTAATCATTTCGTCCCTCACACACACACACACGCACACGCACACACACACACGCACACACACACACGCACACGCACACACACGCTTCAACAACAACTGGAAAGAAAAAAAATCAGTTACAAACCAAGCTCTTATTCCTATAGAATGAGTTGTATTTCATAGAATAAAAAACATCATCACATTTTTCGGACTGATTATAATTCTTAAAAAAAAAAAAAAACCCCAAACCCACTTCTTTACCGATTTAAATATTTGCTGATATGCACATCTTTTCAGGTTATTTAGCTCTGATTATTTACTCGATTCTATTAATAATACAAACGTAACTAGTCCAGGTCGGGTTCATTTTTTAGTCTTGGTTCCTTCTGGGCAGTTTTCCCTTGCCACTGTCGCCCTCGGCTTGCTCAGTCTGGGATTGGCCTTTTAAAGATCGTATAAGATTATCAAGCTGCTTTAAGACAATGCTCCGTTATTAGAGCCAAACTAGAAGTTTATTGGGGAATCCTGTACTGACGAACACTCTGTTGCCAAAAGTATTAGGTCACCCATCCAGATGATCTCAATCAGGTGATCCAGTCCCTTCCGTGGCCACAGGGGTATGAAATGAATCACCTGGGCATGAAGGCGTGTTTTTACAAACAGTTGTGATAGAAATAGTGACGTCGCTCTCTGGAGCTCAGTGAATTCCAGCGTGGAACTGTGATAGGACCTCCAAACTTCACGTGGCCTTCAGATTAGCGCAAGAACGTTGCTCAGAGAGCTTCATGGAATGGGTTCCCATGGTCGAGCAGCTGCATCCAAGCCGTACATCAGCAAGGGCAATGCAGTGGTGTAAAGCACGCCGCCCCTGGACTCTGGAGCAGCGGAGACACGTTCTCTGGAGGGACGAATCGTGCTTCTCCATTTATCGATCTGATGGACGAGTCTGGGTTTGGCGGTTGCCAGGGGAACGGTACTTGTCAGACTGGATTGTGCTGAATGTTAAGTTTGGTTGAGGGGTGGGGTTGTTTTTCAGGATCTGGGCGTGGCCCCTTAGTTCCAGTGAAAGGAACTCTGAATGCTTCAGCATACCAAGACATTTTGGACAAGTCCATGCTCCCGACTTTGTGGGAACGGTTTGGAGCTCCTCCCTCTTCCACCATGACCATAAGGTCCATAAAGACATGGACGGCAGAGTCTGGTGTGGATGAACTTGGACTGGCCTGCACAGAGTCCTGACCTCAACCCGATAGAACAGCTTTGGGATGAATTAGAGCGGAGACTGAATTAGAGCCACGCCTTCTCGTCCAACATCAGTACGTGACCTCATAAATGCTCTTCTGGAAGAACGGTCCCAAAAAATCCCCATAAACACTCTCCTAAACCTGGCGGACGGCCTTCCCAGAAGAGCTGAAGCTGTTCCAGCTGCAAAGGGTGGACCGACGTCCTACTGAAGGCTATGGATTAGGAACGGGACGTCGCTTAAGCTCATACGGGAGTCAAGGCAGGGGAGCAAATACTTTTGGCAGTATAGTGTATATACATTAGCTTAAACGCAGCAATAAAGACTGTGAGTTAGAGATACAGAGCAGTAGCTCCAGTGTTGTAAAGGCTCAGGCAGTTCTCGTTAAAGAGCAGCACTAAGAACGACACACATGCTCATTAGTATAAAGCGATTCGTGCAGAGTGTATAAAATGTAAGTAATTCACAGCCCTTGAAAGTGATCTACCCTAAAATCGAGCGGGCTGAATAAAAAAAAGACAATCTATCAGAGAACATTGAGCTCAGGTGCGGGCTTGATGAATGCGCTAGGTGCGAGATAAGGCTTAGTTTTCGTAATACAATGTGATGAGAAACAGCTCGTTGGAAATTGGTGTTGCCGTCGCAAACGAGAAAGCCATCAGCGGCGGGTGATATCATTTTCGTGGTAATTTCTAGCCGAGAATTGGTTGAGAACTCGCCCTCATCCGGGCGTGTTGTAGTTATTAGCGCCGAAGCTGGCGGCCGGTGGGAATTGGCTCAGATATCAGGCCAGGCTTCTGCTTTTACACAGCATGTGGCACGGCAGATGATGGGAAAGGCTTGTTTACCCTGAACATATTCCGAGCTATTTTTACAGGAAATGTGTGGCGGTGTCATGCTACTGTAATTGGGTTTTAATCGTGGAGATAAATTATTTCCTTTCCGTTTTTATCCCCCAGGGTTAATAAGAAGTTTGGATCTGGGGATTTCTTTAACACGAGAGGTTTATTTCAGTGATTATCACCAGTACAGCAGAATAATTATTAGTATTATTAACACAAGTCCCACGCCTTTTAAATGATCTTCATCGGTGGGAGCCGCTTCATTCCTCATTAAAATATTGCAGCATCTTACATTTACTTCGACTTTTATTTCATTGCAGACCATATGAAGCTGAGATATTTCATGTTTTTGATTGTGTTTTTTTTTCCTTTCCATTTGTTAACAAAGATCCATTCTGTAACACATTCCATGATACGTTGAGACGGGGAAATTTATGGCTAGTAATGATGTGATTTCAAACGGCTCGTGATCTGGTACAAAAGCAGCATCCGGGAAAGGCTGTGAGAAGCACAGATGATCAAAGGAACTCCAGTTTATCAACAAATGTGTGAGAAGATGATTGAAATGTTTAAAACGATGCTCCTCAAAGAAAGAGTGGGAGGGATTTAGATCTTATGTTTCTGTGCCTACAGAGCTTACTATCATTAAACGATTCCGAATCTGGAGGAATTTCAGTCCTAAAAATCCTAAATTGAAGAGGGGTGATCTCTTGGCGCTCCCTCAGGACGGTCATTGATCAGTATCTGATAGGAGCAGGTGGGTAAGGGATTACTTTATCCCAACCTTTATCAAGCTCTACAGTACAGAGTTACATTCATAAATACCGCTTACAACTTTACTGTACCGAAAACAAGCCTCGTGTTAACCAGGTCCAGAAGCTCCGCCCACTTCTCTGGGCTCGGAGGCATCTAGGATGGACCATCGCCCAGTGGAAACAGGGATTGTGCTCAGACCAATCAGGATTACGGCCTTTATTGTAATAAATGGTCACCTCCTCAAAACGGTGGTGGTACAGGGTCGGGTCAGGCCCTTGGTAAAGGTCATTTACACTTCTGTGATGCAGCATTAAAGCAGGACAGTACACCGAGATTTGAGTACACCGTCCTTGGAGACGACGTCTTTTCCAGGGACGTCCATGCAAAACCACATGCTGCACACATTCAAGGAAGTCATGGCTGTGGAAGAAGAGGGTACAGGTACCGGACTGGCCCCGTTGCAGTCTTGACCTGTCCCTAATGAAGAATGTGTGGAGAACTTAGAAACGAAAATGTGACGACGAGCCCTTAAGACGTTCTTCGCGTTAAGGCAGATGTTCTTCAAGAACGGACAGACAGAACAGAATCACTTGGTACAAAGCGGTACCCGCTTTACTGTCCCAAAATTGTCGGGACGCGTCGCAGGCCTGACAGGCAGGAATGGATGATAATGAACAAATGAAATGAAATATCTTGGGTTCATACTGATCCGGAGCGTAGGGTGGCAGTCAGACAGTTTGCAGGTCAGCACGAGTTCAAACGCAACATCCATAACACTGGAACTGATTTGATGGGAAACGTGATCCAGCTTTGAATAAAAGAGGCTCAGTATAGCTCCGATTCATTCTGGCATCCTGCATTTCTGCGTCAGCAAGCTGTAACAATGCACGGCCTCATACCGGACCGGGTCTCCTCCTGCCAGCATTTCTAGATCCACGCTTTTGCTGGACCTGATAGTGGAAGTCGTTGACGTCGCTGCCAGCTCTGGACGTCACGATGGTGTTTACGGGACGGAAAAAAACAGCTAGGTGAGCAGGAGCGGCCGGGCAGGCAAGCCGAGACGGTGCTGCATGCTTACCGACAAACAAGATAATTAATGCAAATCTGAGAATGCGCGGACAGATCCCCGGCCAAACGTACACAAAGGGATACAGAGCGGGAGAGGAAATGGTATGTGCCGTTTTTTTTTACCTCTCCGTGCGCCCCCCTCCCGCGCTCCGTCCCTCCATCTCGGCCCGTGTATCGGGCGTGTTGTCGTGGAAACGGCGTGCTCTTCTCAATAGCATACTGATGTGTTTACGCGTGCGGGAGCTCCGGTCGGATGATTTTCCCTCTTGTTCAGCCTTTGAAACAGAAGATAAAAAAGCTGAAAATGAGAGAGAAGAGAAGTGCAGGAGCCAAACTAATCAGGCTCCCCCTTTCATCGCCCTTTATACCTGCTGCTCTCGTTTAATTTCCTTTTGTCTTGGGTTGTAACCCGCTCCCCCCGCCCCCCGCCCGGCGCACACCCTTGTGGTCGAACCGAGGCTGTTTTGAACACAAAAGGTAACTTTTGTGCACTCGCACACTACACGATGAGCTCAGGTGAGGTTTAGGGGTTTTATGAAAGGAGCACAACAAAAGACAAGAAGAGGCAGAGCGAGAGTGATTCTGATATGCGTGTCAGAGACGGCCAGGCGAGTCGATACAGGACCTGTTGCTCCTCGGCTTCTGGTTTCATACAGCACAGTTGCTCAATAGAGGCTTTCATTTCGAACCACTTTACGCATACCAGCATCTGCTCCGGCCTCCTGGATTAACGCTGCCAGCCCTCGTACCGTTTCCGACCACATCCTACAGTCCCAAGGAGGCATTCCTGAAATCTTATACGCTCATAAAAAAGAAAACGGGCTTTGATCCCTATCCAGGTAATAACACGGTGAGACGTAAAGTGCTGTGCGAAAGTGTCAGGCCACCACTGCATTAGATATGCCGTTGTTTTAGCAACTGGAGGAAACGTTTTTTATTTTTTATTTTTACAAAAAGCTTCCCTTGAGCTCAAACTGAACGTAATAGCTCGATCAGGAATGGTTTATTTGAACGGTTAGCAGCCAGGAAGCTGCCTATATAAGCTAAAGATTGGAGTGTAGATCAGGGAAAACAGTATCCTGTAGTGATTACAAGTTACATTTGAGGTTTTGGGGTGAGAATGCCATTGCTAAAACTGTGGTGGCCTGATACTTTTGCACAGCACTGTATTGAGGAGCAGAGGAACTATTAAAGGGAATGAAGAGATTCTTCATAGGTGCCAGCAAAAGGCCTGCAGAAATCTCAAAGCTTGCTGAGATCTCCATGCCCACTGTAAAATGGACTGGTAAGAACAGAGACAAACTTTTCTAGAAGCAATCCGTCGGAAAACGGACGCGATATTTAACCGTGGGACTGTTGTAGCCTAGCGGTGACGATAAAGGACTATGGGCCAGAAGGTCCAGGGCTCAAATCCCACCTCGGCCACGGTTGGGTCCCTGAGCAAGGAGAAGGAGAAGGGCGTCTGGAGAAGGGCGTCTGCTGAACGACATAAATGTAAATATAGTGGATTTGGACCTACGTTGTTTTTTTTTGTCCAAATACTCTGAAAACGATCTTTTCCTTTTTTTAATTTCCCATCTCTTAAAGAGTCACAGAGATTTTACAGTCAACATAAAAAAAACAGAGATGAGTCCAGGAAGCTCTAGTTTGTGTTTTTTTGTGAGCATGAACAGACTATAAAGCTCTTAGATAAACATTAAAACGGTTCCGTCCAGTCACTCTGAGCTTCATCACCAACGTTTTCCAACCTTTCAGCTTTATTCCAACACATTTTCCTTAATGTCCATGTTTTTATAATCGGGCCTTTATAATAAGCCCTTGTGCTCTGCTACTAACAGGATGAGCTGTTCTGCCCGGCAACCGAGCTCTGATTGGACAGTTTTGAAGGAAGAATGGTATAGAAGTCGACCAGACAAAAAACGATGAAATATCTCGGATTTAGATGGTCCGCAACTAAATAAAAGGTAAAGGGCAACGCACATATAAGGAGCACTCTGTGTGTGTGTGTGTGTGTGTGTGTGTGTGTGTGTGTGTGTGTGTTTGAGACACATTTTCCATACTAGTTTTAACTTCTGATTTTGGGTTGTATCTGATAAGGTAACAGACGGACGAAGAAGGTTCATATCTTGAATAATAAGGATTAATGAATTCCTGTGGGGTTTTTTTTTTGTTTGTTTTTGTTGTTTTTTTTTTTACGGTACATTGCTGGACCACAACAGAACTATCACTGCGCTCCCTATTATTTCGTGACTGAGCACAATCTGCAACGTACACCATCAACACACCACCTCTCAGTTACCAGAGTCTCTTTAATCGTCTGTCTGCATTGTTTAGCCGCCTCTAAGCTTATTCGCTGAAAAATGAGCAAGCCGTCAATCATTTAAGAAAAGCGATACGCTGGGTTTGCGCCTGGTGTACAGTCTGAAAGCTTGTTGCTGTTACTCGGAGGAGTGTGAAGTCAGCACGACGCTCTGCGCCACGGAGGAAAAGTTCAAAAAATAGCATGGGGTTTCGGAGGAACCCGAGGTCATGGCTGCTGAAGCCGGCGTGTTGTTGCGTGGCAGCGTGTGCCAATACCTCGCCAGCTAATGGCGTGACGGTGCTGACATTCTCTCGCTCTCCAGTCTGTAATTACTGCAGGTCACACTTCCATCTCTCTCCCAGCAAGACGCACGGAGAGACGCAGGCCCATAGCCAGCGGCGTGTGAAGCGCACCAGCACCGGGCCCCACGCGCACCTGTTGAACATAATAATGGTTATTCTCTCAAGAAGGTCTTGTTCTCACACTCGAACCCACACCCTGCACTTCACCTCGGCCTGTCTTGCCATCGTTCTCCTTCCAGACAGACTGGCACGCCATCACCAAGGTTACCGCGCCATTGTGCATCTCGTTGCCAGGTAACCGGTTGCTCTGGCGCTGATGGAGAATCCGAACGGTGGGGCTCTGATATAAATCGTTCCCCGTTTCTCCCTCGCTTTGTCCGTCCTCGTTCCCGTCTGTTCACCTGGCACAGAAACGGACGGCGGCCTCGGAAAACAAAGCTACAATGCGGGAGGAACGATGGGCTGTTTGATTTCATTTCCTCGCGCCGCACACGTCTTAGCCGGTGAGGGTAACCGTTTTAATGAAACGTCTCGCTTTGTTATCCCTTCACCTCGCTCTCTTTATCTCTGTGCCCTCGCTTTATTTCTGTCCCAATAATGGAAAGTGTCGGTCACGCCGGCGCCGGGGATCGTCAGTTAATACGGCGGCGCTCGGTCCCTTTCTCCTGAGCCGTCCTTTCTGTAAAAGCACACACAAACGCGGGATGGTGACTCTTGCACTTTCTTTCTTTATTGCTGGTTTGTCCTCTGTTCGAACCTGCGATTCGTTTCTGTGTCGGATTGGACTCCTGCCTCTACGTGGCTCCATATAATAAAGTGTGTGTGTGTGTGTGTGTGTGGGGGAACGTGTTTCCCCTGTGCCATGACTTTGTAGAGATCCGGCCTTACCTGCGTGAGCATAAGGAGGATAGAATTGGAAGCTCCGTGTGTGTGAGAGCTTTCCCCTGGTACAGGCGCAATGCAAATATTCGGCTGATTTATATGGAAATATAGACTTGACACAGCATGACACTCTCTCTCTCTCTCACTAACATAGACACACACACACAGTTTCATTTCGTGTCAACAATCAATTGAAAAGTGGAGGTACGCGCTTTAAACGCAAGACCTGCCTATAAGCTCAAATGAGAAGCCGAGATTCTTCCTGCACCGTAGGGTTCTTAAGCTACGGGATGAGATTCAACTTTGAAATGATCTCCCTTCAGCCTCTCCCTCTCTGTTTGTCCATGTGACATTTCTATAGGATATAGAACATTGCCGGGGTCACGTTTAATAACTCAGGAAACCGAAGCGACAGGAACGTCGACGTGTTCTGCCCTTCGAGGCTGCAATTCTCTTCTCTGTCAGCGGACGTCGCGAGCGTTCGCTCGTGCTACATTTCTGTCGTTCAGACGTGGATTCGATTTACACAAGGCAGATTGTATGTCCTGTTTAACTTCTTCAAACCGCACAAGGGACGCGTAGGGAAGCGGCGTGTCGTGTTTTACGCTGTCGACTTTTACACCGATCAGAGGAAAAAGTTACGGAGGTCCTCACAATGACACTTTCTTATAATCGTGAGGCCCAAATACGAGGCGCGGTTTACTAGAACGGTTACGATTAGGGCTAGGTGGAGGCGCGGCGTTAATTAGTTACAGTAACCAGACCAGTGAATGGGGGTCGATGGAAAGTCCTTACAAGGACACAAAGACAAGCACGTTGTGAAGACCGAATGTCCCGGCAAGGACAGAACGATTTGACGTTTTTGCTTTGCTAGATGGAATGGCAGTAAGGTATAACCGTCTACTTTTACGGCCAAATTAATCCGACGGGTTTCGACTGGTATTTTCACTCGTGAAACTACCAACCACACCATGAGAGAACCTGGAAACAGGAGTGCGAAAAGGACCGACAAAGAGCGCGCACAAGAAAGAACGCTGTACGTTGTAAATGCCAGGCACAGCAAGCTGTAAACGGACGGCCTGCCGTGGAAGCCAAAAAGTGTCAGAAGCAATCCACGTAGGGTGATATGGCTCTGGCATCCTCTTCATCGCTGGTTTACAAAACTGCGATTTTATTTAGAAGCCAACAGGGACGACAAAAAAAAAAAAAAAGCACAATTCCCTTCAGGTTGCTGAGGATATGGTTATGGTTCGAAATGACTGAACCACAGTCGTCTGCTTTTTGCTTGTGGGGGTGGGGATATGTTTTTATACCATAATAGGATCCAAATGCCCCCCAGCCACGAATGAACGTCCATATATTTTGTCCCTTGTGTAAATATTTGAGGACACCGGGGTCATGGGTAGCTGTAAAGATCACCGCGATGATACAAAGGTATGTTCTTGATTGCTTCTGTGTGTTTTTACCTGCTCTGTGAGATGCTGCTGTGACTTTTAAACGTTGTTTATTAGAAGATGCGTAATCATGTTTGGTCCGGGTTCTGCCGCGGATATTACGGATGATTGCCTGAGGGCTGGAACACTATGTAGTGCACAATTACAGGGGAAACGCATTAGTAAAGCATTCCGGACAGCAGCTTACTGCGCTTTAACCCGACTGGTGCGCGAGATAAGAGCTCGCAGATGCCGTTTTTAATAAAAAAAAAAGGACCTAATAAAATCAATCCTACGCATTAGAGAGTATGGCTGTTGTAATCGCTGTGTTTCTGTGTCGCGCTTTTCAGCAAATCGCCTCTCTGGTTTACAGACCCTCAAACCCAAACACCTCGCGGGTCCCCCCTCGCCCACTATTGCGCAGCATTTGTACGTTGCTCATAATCGAGGTTACCAAGTGTAAACAGGTGACTGTAATATCGCGTGAGACGAGAGGGTCACGGAGGAGATCACCGTGATATCCTTATAGCTTTTCCGAGATGAAAAGGAGGTCGAAGGAAAGCAAATTGAGACATTTGCGTAATTAGTAAAGGAATACGTAAACCAGTGTACAGATATAACACATTTTAGTAAGTAACAGTTCACCGTAAAAGCTTCCCGTACTCGATTAAAAGCTCCCCGGACAAACAATGAGTCACAGTGGGTATTTAAGGAGGTAGTAGCTTTAGGACCTAAATCCCTGAAGGGTGTTCAGTGGAACTAAAAGATTGAGAAGAGGCGGTACAGTGCAGTGTAGGTCTCTCGATGTGTTGCAAAGTTAACGACTGGCAAACATGAGTGACTGTATTTGGGCGTGTCAAAGGCCACAGCGTGCCAGCAGTGGCAGTAAATCCCAGTCTACAAGAAATTCTTTTCAGAATCGTGACCAAAGGAGAAACCGAAGGACTGGGAGGACAAGAATTGCTTCTTGAAGCCAACAGGTCCTTCACAACCGATTCCTGATTCCTTATAGAACCGCATACCGTGAACATACGGAGCAGAGTGGCACCAGAGAGGCCAAAGTTGCCCGGTAACAGTGGGCAAAACAGACACAAACGTTGGACTCTTCATAACCCGAGACGATTTATCTGGTTCTTATATGCGGATGATGCGAGAGAGTCTTCAATGAGGACTGCGTTCAATATGCAGGAGGTTCTGTGATGGTTTAATTACGTAGAAACCAGGTGACGGAACACTTGAACCTCAATGCTTACTCTGAGCTGCTGGATCAACCAGGTTTGACCTTTTGCTCATTGTCTTATCGAGGAACAGAACGTTTCTGTCATTCTCCGGATAACTCTCGAGTTCACAGGCCTGCAAATGGGACTGATTGACATGATGAACATTCAGGAGCAGTCACACATCTGGACCGGCCCACAAAATCCCAAGACGTGAATCAGGACTTCCTGGAACAGCGAGTAAGATGCCTGGGAAGGCATCCAAAAAATCTGGCCGAATTCTTTGACGCAAGAGCGTCTGAACCTGTTAGGTACGTTTAAAGCTGTGAAAAAAAAACGCATGCCAGGTGTTGAGAAGGAAAACCCGTGTATTTACGCCTCCCTTCACACAGATTTCCAAACTGACGGACTAGTAAAGTTTTTAATCTGGGACTGTTATCACTTCTGTGTCGTTCGGGTGCGTTAAAATCAGTTCGACCAATCAGAGCTCGGTTGCCGGGCAGAACAGCCCATTAGAGCTTATCGCCTGAGCAACAGGGCTGATTATAAAAACATGGACATTAAAGAAAATCTTTGTTGGAATAAAGACAAAAGGCTGGAGAACGATGACGATAAAGCTCCCTGTGGCTGGATGGAACCGTTTTATTCCTAAACCAATCTTCAGTTGTGTTTTTTTTTTTTTTTTTATATTGACAATATGAAAAAAGACAGTGTAAAATCTCAGACACATTAAGGGACAGGAAATTAAAGAAAGCAAAAACGAACAGGCGGGTTTGACTGTTTAGGCAAAAAAATCGTCACACACTCGGCGTGAAGGTCCCACCTCATTAAAATGGCGTGAATAGTCCGTGTGTAAGGGTCGCAGGTGATGTTTCCTGTCCGGTGAGCTTGGTTAATAAGAGCTCTGTTGATTATTGAGTTAACAGCTGAAATGTGCTTATCATAAATGGTGTAAATATATGATCATGATGCTTTATGAGTGTAAACGGCCACATGGGACTGTGCTATGACGGCAGTAAGGCTCAGCCATTAAGACTTTAAGTACTGCTTCAAGTTCTGCAACTGAGAGACCTCATTTTTTCTTACAGCCAAACCCAAACAAATGGTGCAGAAAGCAGCAGCGTGCAGGAAAGCAAATTCTGATGAACGGGTATCATCAGAGCTGCTTCTGTAAGCCATTTCCTCACGTCTGTTTGAAGGTAAACAGTGCACTTTGGCATTCTTTCCATTGTTACCTTTGGTTCTTACTGACAAAAGGCAACAGCTGTGAGTTCTGCTCTTTCTTCAGTCCACAAAAGCATATTCGTTTTTCATTTCCTATGAGACGGTTCCAGCAGCCCATCTCCAACGTAGACTGAACGTGCGACATCGGCAGCTACCAGTCCCCCTGGGCATTGGACCCGTCTCACGGTCCGGCGGGACGGCCACAGGGTCCTAATCCGAACCACTCACGAGCTCCTCATATCCAAATAATCTCTCTCACCCGCCTGGACCTTTTCACATGTCATTTGCACTTATGACTACACGTCTCATAGTCGTATTGCCTCAGCCTCCAGGACTCTCACATTTATTATGAGACTGAATTGGTGCCTTGACCCTCTTCTGCCGCACCTGATCCCGACACGATGACTAGCACCTGAGAGACAAGGGACGGCGGAAAGGCTGAGGCGAGGAGCCGGAATAGTGGAACTCTTACACGTTTGTGTGTCCTAGTTATCTTTGTCTTTAGTGCTGTTTTAGTTTGTCAATCATAGTGCAGCATGTTTGTCATTAATCGACATTATCTATTGTGTAACGTTTAAGAATACTGTATATAGAGCCCTGTGTGTGTGTGTGTGGTGTAGGGTATTCTGATAAATACGACACAAGGATCCATTTGGAGCTGAATGAATGGATGACATTGGCCTTCCCTCGCACTTTCTGCGGTCTGTGTTAATCGTGTAATGAATAAAAACGCATTACGTTTATAAACCTCGGCGCAAGAACAAAAAGCGGTCCTTTAACGGGACCCAAAGCAAGAGGGTGAGGGACTGGCAGTTGATTACATATAAACTGCTTTTTACGACAACTGGGTTATGCTTTGACCAGCTAATCTACTTCAGGTTGGAACTGGACAATGGACCAGAGAGTCCAGGGTTCAAATTCCCACCTCTGCCTGGCTGTCAGGGTTGGGTCCCTGATCAAGACCCTGAACCCACAACTGCTCCGATAATAAGTCTGTATTCTGTAAGACTGGAAGTCACTCCGGACAAGGACGTCTGCTCAATGCCAAAAATGTAATGTGCGACTAAACCCGGCACGCTCGTTGACAAAAAAAACAAACAACGCAACCAGATAGAAATGTGGGATTGCTGCAAAACCTCATACACTTCTGTATCAAGCCCATTTTAAATCATATTTACGCTTGTGGTCTGATTAGATCCATTTAAAAGGCTCTCAGGCTACTTCTGGGTAGTGGACCTCTTGGTGAGAGATTACTGACTGCCGGGACCATTTCCAGGCTTTAGCACGCTGTCTCCAGTAGCGGAGGCGGGTCCCACCAGAGTGCAGGAACTCCCTCCATCGGTTGGACAGTAGGAGACGATGTGTCTCCAGGGACCTCCCTCTAAGGACTCATTATATAATCAATTTTGTTTTATGATTTAGATTATTTTATAATTTTTCTATTACTAGTTTATACTTCATTAATGATTTGTTATTTATTTTGAACAATTTTGCTATGATTTACTATACAGTTAGTATTTATTTCATTAGCATCTAGGCCGCCCATGGAGGGCGGGTCCCCAGTTGAGTCTTGGTTCCTCCCGAGGTTTCTTCCTACATTTTGGGGAGTTTTTCCTTGCCACTGTGGCCCTGGTCTTGCTCAACTAGGGATTGGCCTTTTAGATCATGTAATATTGTAAAGCTGCTTTGAGACGATGCTACGTTGTAAAAAGCGCTATAGAAATAAAATTGAATTGATCAGCCGAAAACAAACAAACAATCATGCATACCTCATTATATTACACATTGGCTATCAAAATCATTACGTCCTGTCAAAATTTGAAAAAAAAAACCCCAACAACTTGTTACAGTACATCACAGCACTGAAATACTTTAAATATAGCTGTAAAGTAGTAAAGCTGTAATTAGGTATTACAAGCCTGAAAATCAAAGTGGTGATAAAAGAGAGAACTGAGTGGTGCTGGGCATGCCCCTTCCTGTGTCTGTGTGGGATTTCCCTGGGTAGTCCAGTTTCCTTAAACATTCCACAAACATATGTTAGGTTACATGGTGCGTATGAGTTTATGTGCCCTACTTAGTGCCCTAGCTAGGGCTGCCTGAAGTGGAAACCCTGGAGTGGAAGTGAAGAAATATGTTAAACAAGAGTAGGGCTGCCTCCGAAACAATGTCAATACATTAACTCTTTGTCAGGGGCTAAACGGATCTGGGTTAAAGTAACCGTGAAATGACCACCATGATGTGGTATGAGAGTGTTTGAACTCTGTTTACACTCTT
Source organism: Parotocinclus cabessadecuia (assembly GCA_036873895.1). Lineage (NCBI taxonomy): Eukaryota > Metazoa > Chordata > Actinopteri > Siluriformes > Loricariidae > Parotocinclus > Parotocinclus cabessadecuia. Next base: position 10,845 of record JAYJMA010049544.1, on the reverse strand, counting down.
CTAAGCTGTCACCAGTTTCTTCTAGGTTTGATCAGGGACACTGAAGCTGGCCAGTTAGTGTTCTTAGCCCAGTATTCATGGTGAATAAAGTATAAAGTATGAGAATCTTTCAAAATATTGCCACTGGGGTGATATCATACTTCTAGCCTTCTTGTTTCTGGGACGCTTAGTTACACAGTCTCAGTTAATTACACTGAGTAAGGACTTACTGTAATCAAAACCAAAGCTGTGAATGAGATGGGTTTCTCACCTCATCACTGAGGGAAGAAATGTTTACATCATGGGTTGGGCTACCACATCATTCAGCTCATCGCACAAGCCGTAGTGGCATTAGTCCAACTCCCATCTACTGTGTCATTCAATCACGGAAGAGCAAGTCATTCACCCCTATTCTGTTTACCTGCCTCACCTCAACCCTTAAACCCTGTTTCTGTAAACTGCCTGCCTTGAAAAGAATTTTGTTATTACTAGATAACTGCTATAAAGACCACTCATTAAAAACCTCTGTTATAGACTGTAGTAATTCATAGTCATATACCGAGAGATGAAAATATATCCCATAAAACACTTAAATACCTTACAATGAAGGTCCCGTCAATCATAAAATAGGTCATTATTAATTTAGCTGGGGCTACGTCTCAATTCTTAGTTTTAAATCACCTGTCAAATCCATAACATTCAGCACAGTACATCATAAAATGGAAATACTTTAAATAAAGCTGTGAAGTAGTAAAGCTGTATTTACATATTATAACCCTGAAAATCGAAGTGGCAATAATTGATTCATGATTCATTGGTCAATGATTAACATTTAACTGGCGAATTGTCTGTCTTCTAGAAGTGATTGGGACCTTTCAGGTAACCACTAGCTACCAGATCAGCTTTCAGATCAAACACCAGGTTAATTGCTCCACACCTTATATAAGTGGAGCTAATACAGAATTCTGTCGGGATTACACTGGTAGTTTAAGCCAACAGAGTGAACGTAGTGGCGCTTTAAACTGGGTAAACACTCCAGAAGGACTGGGTCGTGGGTCATTTTCGACAGCAAGGACTAGCTAATTTGTCATAACCAAACAGACGATCGATGCAGCAAGGTACACTTAAAGTCTTCAGTGAAAAACTGCTGCCCACCTACTACATATGATATCGCTGAAGATATGAAGGTGCCAATGCAATGGCTTAATAGCAGGAAGATGGACGTCCTTGAGTTCCCATGTCCTAAATTCAAAGTACAATCCCGAGTAAAAATCTGGGGATGGCCATCGATTGCTTTTCAACATGACATTTTGATGTAAATGGAACAACCCAGCAAGTACAAATGGCCAAATATTCACAAATCTAGGTGGCCAAGGTTGGTAGTGACACAGCCACACGAACTGAGTTTACAAATGATGAAATCAATGGGCTGATCATTTGTCTAATCCTGCTATTTTAGTTTTTAATTATATATATATATATATATATTTTATTTTTTTTTATTATATATTTTTTTTTAGTAAAACTGCATAAGGTTTTTAATGTGCTTTGATTTCAGGCTGCAAGACAAAAAGTGACTTTCACTTTTCATCGCAAATATATTGACATAATTAAACATATTCTATTATGTAAGCAGGTAGGCAGGACTGAATGAAACTAGTCTCTTTTTTTTGTTAAAAGAAAAAAAAAAAGCTGCCAACTAAAGGAATATTTGAATGCTGAGTACACTTACTTATAATCAAGGAACGCTTCCTTGGGGGGGAAACCCAGATTCATTCACAGAATTCTGTCTGTTTAGAAAATTAAAGTGTACATTTCTGCCAGTAAATATCTCCACCCCACAGGCTATGGTTATAAAAATGACAACTTGAGCTCTTTCTGCACTACTCCTCCCCTTGGGGGTTCAGCTGAAGCTTACGGGTTAATATCCAGAGTGATAAGGTCGTTGACGATGCTCCTCATTAGGTTCCTCCTGCATTGCCTGCTCACAGCACTGCTGCTTGACGCCACTCGGAGCAAGAAAGTCATCTGCAAGGACAGCTGCTGCTCTTTTGTTGAGGAGTTTCCAGTGAGACTGAAAGCACTGAGAAGCTCCTACAACAAGATTCGAGCCTATTACGTGAGTAGCTTTTGAGGTGCTTTTGTATTGTGGGGTTGAATTAGTGATCAAGAAGTACTGGGGTGATCAGGACCGCACACAATCTTAGCTACGTTTAGGGATTTAGTAATAGTGACAAGGATCTCTCTGCATATACACCTTATACTGGTGTTTTAAGCATGTTTATGGGTTTAGAAACGTGAAGGCCCCTGGTCTTATTATATGTATTTATTATTTATTTAGGAGTCCATGGATGATGTGGAATCTTCACTATTCAACAGGACGATGCTCGACCACTTCAAAGTAAGTATTTCACCATTTCATTAAGCGCACAGTAGGATTTTGTATACAATTGGTGATCGAAGCAGTGCACCTGCAGCCCAGTTGCGCTGCGTAACGACACTAATATCGAAAATGAAACGGCGCGCGACATGAACCTTCAGATTCAGCAGACAAAAATGCCACCTAGAGTGCTGGGAAGTGTCGAATTACATGTCATTGGATCTCGTTTGGCTTTCAGAGTCCCTACGGATGCAAAGTGATGGACGACGTTCTGCATTTCTACCTGGACACGGTCTTACCAAGCGCCATCAGTGGGGACAGAAATCAGAACCGCAAGACACACATCGACACCATCGGAGGTGTTTTTGACCAGCTCAAAAGGAAGCTGATTAAATGTGTGAGTGTCCATTTTATGAACTTCATTCTACTTCTTCGTTAATTTAATTGAGCTTCTACTTATACTGCGTTATACGGTCCGATCCAGACTGAATCCCAAACGGACGGACTTAGCGCTGTGGGCTGTATTCACCATAGAGTAGAGACTAAATATAGCTTTAAAGTGGTTCACTAGTTATGTTTAAGAAAATGTATTTATTTACACCAATATATGTTAAAAATAGACTGTAAAATACAGCCATCAGGCAAATTACATAGGCTGTTTGTCAAGGCTGTTTCAGTAAATGACAACTAGAATAGTACAGTGCATTTTGCGAACTAATAAATATGTATTAGGAGGAATGGGGCAGAAATAAAACGAATAAACGTTTAATAACTCTTATTTAATAAGGTCCTCTAAACTAAAGTGAAATGCCCATTTTGCCCATTGTGCCAATTCGGGTTTAAAAATACAAGCGGTTCATATTTAAGTCAGTGTCGACGTTTAGAAATATAGCGTGTGTCCTGTTTTATAAATTAACAAATATAGTCCATTTTAAATATGTATTTTAGCAATTAAAAAACAGGTTTCGAGAAGCTGGCGAAATAATACATGTTAAAACTTGTAATTCATTCCAAATCATTCATTTCGATTAAACATAGTTTTTGTTTGTATGAATATAAAATGTTAAAAGACCTGTCTAGTATTACATCGATGTAATTACTGGTCCAACTGGCCTGGCAAGTGAAGATAACCCAAGGTCATTTTGAATTGAATCATTAGATGGAGGCTTTTTGTCCCGCAAGGACAAGAAATATCATAAAACGGTGTAATGTTTTGGTTTGTTCAAAGGAATGCACTATTAGCTGAACAGCTAAAAAGCAACTTTATGGATAACAGAAAAACATACGCAAAATCTAGTGAAGAAATAAGATAACATTTAAAAATACATTTTATATTGAGTAATATATATATATATATAAAAGAAAGTAATATATTTACTACCCTTTACCATACATTTATATATACATATGTATATAAACATGGTAGAGAGCAAGTAATAGTGTGGAATCGAAACTGAAATAAAACACAAACTAATAATTTTTTTACACTGCATAGTAGCCACTAGTGTGGCATAACAGATAGATAACACTGAATGAACACAATCTGTTTCTATTACAGAGGAACTACTTCACATGCAAGAATCCATTTGAGGTTTCCAGCATCAAAGAATCATACAATCAAGTAAGTGTCCATATATCTATATATCCATCTCTCTGTATACACTGCTTACATTATTATTTTTTGTAAGCAGCGCATATGTACGTGTGTGTGTGTAACCAATCACAGTGCATTGATATCATGACACATCTGCATGACAGAGGAACTGATGGTTATTTGCATTGTCTGTCTTCAGATGGGAGAGAAAGGCCTGTACAAAGCCATGGGGCAGCTAGACTTGTTGTTCAACTACATCGAAGACTATCTTGTATCAAAGAGGCATAGTCACTGAAAGAGTGGAGATGAAGATGCTTATTTAAATAGCTTTAAATGCATAGTGCGCAAACATGCTGGATATTTTTTGATGCATGCTATAACATTTTATTACTACTACATCAAAAACAAGTAGTGTCACACTACTTCGTCTGTGTCATTGCACTATGAAACTCCTCTGTGTTCTTCTTTTCTAGGGTTCTAGAAAAATTCACGCGAAAAATCTCAACAATAAGCTTGTACTGTTTTTTTAAGTCACACTGACAAACTACGTTTGAAGGGTCAGCTTTGAAATGTGTATGAATGTTATTTATTACTCGAATTTTAAGACATCCATTTAATTTATCTAATTTATTAGATAATGACATAATTAGACAATGTCTACTTTATTAAATATGTATTGTTTGTTGCAATTTCGAATATGCATCTGTTCGATGTATTTAATAAAGCGTATTCTCGTTCACTTGTTTTTGCATTCCTTGCCTGAAACTTGAAGTGCAACATGACAAAAGAAACTGTCACATACATGATTATGGATCGGTTACATGACGTTCGTGCGTGCGCGTGCGCAGGTCATGATGTAATATTTTGGAACGCTTCCTGTATGTAAATATTTTTTAAAACATTCAAACAAAACGTATTTCAGTCACCTACTTTTTTTTGTTGAAAAGTCCATCATGTGGAATGAGCAGCTCCGTTATTGGGAATCTACAAAAAAAATTCTCAATAAGAGATCATTTTGATTTTGAAGTTATAGTAACACTGACCTAAGATCTGGGGAATTCAGTACTCCGAATTTGTGAATTTACGTTCATTTGAATTTATTTGTGACATGAATGAATTTTAAACATAAACGAAAAGATTTGTGAAGGCCAATGAGACGTGGGAGGGAGGGGGATAAAGGGAGTGGTCTTGTGTGCGTATTTATATTGAGCAGAATCCCAACAAGCCACCCATTTCCAAAGGCACTCGAGTGGCTTATGGTGACATCACCAATGTCGGTTATGATTAGAATTATTTTAAACATGGGTAAGTTAAACAGTTACATGGCTAACCGAATAAAACTGGATATCAAACATGGACTGTAAAGCAATCAAGCATAGGCAACTGTTCAGACGACATACCCTATGACTTATTACAGCTAGACTGCCATGTGGGTGGTGAGAGATACAGACTCAGCCCGTGTGTCGTGCTTCCCTGTAGATCATGTATCCACGGTAAACTGGAGTCCGGAGTTCTCCTGTGTGCCCAAATTCCACAGGTAATAGCAGTAAGTAAGCTGCTGAGTCAGCCAGTGCCCAAGGTTTCGTTGCAGTCTTGGAAATACCACCATGTTTCGATTTCTGCACAGGTTTTCAGTGAAGATTCACACCAAGGGTATGCCTTAGTGCTCCTCATCTTGTGACGTGTATGTAGAAGTCAACATGTCATCAAGCAGAAACAACTTATAGGTTATCGAGGAGACTTCGAGACCTGGAGAGCATTTTCTTGCCTCTTCTTTTACAGTCCGGGTTCATCAGAAATAAAGAAAATGACCTTTAGATCAATTTCTTGATCTACAAATGCTGGTTACAGGTGCTGGACTGAATCAAAGGATAAGAGTTCATGTTCAAGTTGGGAACCACCCCTGGACAGGACCACAATCTATTACAAGGTGTGCAGACACACACACAGACACACACGGCCAGACCAGAACTATAGCGCTATACAAACCATAACCCACCACACTATCAATAGAGCTGCATAGTAGCATGGCCATTGATCATTATTTATTATCTACAACCACAAAATATAGGAACTTTGAATGTAAATTAAAGAAGCCAGTTTCTATAGGTTACGCTGGCAATTATTTAGTGTGACCTTCCTTCAAACTTGAGCAATAGCAACATCTGGCAGCTTCATTGGCATGCCAGGTTGAATCTCCATTCCATGTTGTAAAATATACTATGTATTTATGGTCATTATATCATTGCTAAAACAAGAACTTTATGGGTGGCCTAAGACTTTGGCATATTACAATAGGTATCTGGAGCTGTGAGCAGAAAGCTCTAACCACTGCAATACAGCGCCGCCCATGAGACTGGTACTTTTTTTGGGACAAAAGTTTGTTAATGTGACTTTTGGGTTTATAAACTATACCACTGTTGGATTATGTTCTATGGCACCAGATTCCCAAGACCAGCGTTTAGGGGGTTCAAACAAAATCTTATCTGGTAGAAAACCTCCTGGGTCACAAATAAGCAGCGGTGAGGGGTCCCAATAATGTCAGGTAAATTACAACACTGAAGGGCTTTGAGGGGAATAACATATTCAGTAATTAAAACACTAGTGTAAGGTTGTACCAACTGGGTGTTAAAATAGGGGAGTTAAAACGTGTCACATTAAAAGCTTCACGTTAGGAATTTTTATCACTACATTTTTTGAAAGCAATGCTTAGTTTACCCGTATCTTGTATATCTAGACATGGCATCAGGGTGTGTTACAGCATGAGTGCATGATCAACGACTCTAACCTCAGAAGTGACCTAAATAGGGCGATTTCCAGCAATGGCAATGTCACATCTTTACAGTAAATTCACACTTGCACGTCTCACGTCTCACCTCTCTCACACACACACACACACACACTGTATAAGAAAGAAAAACGCGAACTGCCATGTGGTTGTGTCAGCAGAAATGTAAAAAAAAAAAAAAAAGTTTCAGTCATGGCTATGCTGAGTAAAGCTCAGATGCTGATCAGTGTTACTTTGCAGTGCTGGAAAATTAAAGCTTTCAATGTAAAATACAGCGCAGAACTAAACCACAGTAACAGTAATGCAGCTGAAAGGGCGTCTTTGGTCTGCACATGGCACTGGCCAGTGCGAGAGCCGTGATGCACGTGTGCTCATTTGCCATGGGTGGCGCTAAGGTTAGCTTACCCCTGGTTCACCACCATGCCAGGAACGAAATTAGCACCCCCTGCAGCCACCCTAAGAAAACCAGGACCAGGTGAATAGGTCTTACTGTAGACAATGCATTGTTAGTATTAATGTTAAGGATCATTTTCAACGTACTTAAATACTTTTACACAGGGGTGCCTGAAGGTTTGTTAGCCTTTTAGAATGTTACGCATCTCTGCACAAAACACTTACGTTATCATCAGGGTTTTAACACAATCTAAAAGCTGATACAAAAAAATAACCCAATATTAAAAAGTGTGGCAAAAAAAAAATACACTTTCAGGTAAAGTATAATACAAGTATAACAAACTGCTCATAAAATTAGGGGAGATTTCATTCAGAACTATATTACAGTGGGGCAACAAGTCAGACACTGGTTGTGTAAGGTCTCCTACTTAGGAAGATGAGAGACGTCTGTAGTTTTCATCATAGCTACACTTTAACTATGACACACAAAATGCAAAAAAATAAATAAATCCAGGAGATCACATCGTAGGATTTTTAAAGAACGTATTTGTAAATTATGGTGGAAAATAAGTATTTGGTCAACCACAAACAAGCAATATTTCCGGCTCTCATAGACTCTGTAACTTCTTCTTTAAGAAGCTCTTCTGTCCTCCACTCGTGTGTTACCTGTATTAATGACACCTGTTTGAGCTTATCTGTAAAAAAAAAAAAAAAAGACACCTGTTCACAGACTCAAACAGTCAGATTCTATCAAACACACATTGGTTGGAACGAAATATTATCAAATTTGTGTTTCCAGTGTGTAGCAGTCCAGGTTTCTCATTCACGACTCACTGAAAACGAAGGTGTCGGTGGCTGGCTGTCCGTGTCATGACGCGTCTCTTCCCGTGTGTCTAATCAGCCTATGGCATAGCCCATCTCGCCAAAAATATTCACTCTGTATTGCACCAAGTGTGGAGTTTCGGGGTTGCTTTTCCAAGAGTTGGGCACGGCCTGTTAGTTCCACTGAAGCTAACTCGATGCTTCAGTATAAAAATATTTCTTTTTACAACTTCATCCTCCCAATTCTTACAGTCGCAGCAGCTATAGCTGCATTTCCATCTGGGTGCGTTATTTATTTATTTATTTTTTCGATCAACAAGTATATTAACTTTAGAACAACTTACATGCTTAGAGCGTCCATCAACATCTTCCTTGAACTTGCTGATATGATACAAAATGCAACGGACCAGGATGCAACAGACCCAAACCGTGAGATTACCACACCTGTACTATATTGCCAATTTGCTCACCTGCCTTGACTCCCGTATGAGCTTAAGTGACGTCCCGTTCCTAATCCAGAGCGTTCAGTATGAGGTCTGCAGCTAGAAAAGCGTCAGCTCTTCTGGGAAGGCTGTCCACAAGGTTTAGGGGTGTGTTTATGAGGAATTTTGACCGTTCTTCCAGAAGCGCATTTATGAGGTCACGTACTGATGTTGGACGAGAAGACCTGGCTCTCAGTCTCCGCTCTAATTCGTCCCAAAGGTCAAGAGACTGTGCAGGCCAGTCAAGTTCATCCACCCCAGACTCCATCATGCCATCCATGTCTTTACGGACCTTGCTTTGTGCACTGGTGCACGATCATGTTGGAAGAGGAAGGGGCCGGCTTTGGAATTGTCCAAAATGCCTTGGCATGCTGAAGCATTCGGAGCTCCTTTCACTGGAACTAATGGGGCCACGCCCAGCTCCGGAAAAACAACCCCACACCGTAATCCCCCCTCCACCAAACTTTACACTTGGCACAATGCAGTCAGACAAATACCGTTCCCCTGGCAACCAACAAACCCAGATTGCCAGATGGAGAAGCGTGATTCGCCACTCCAGAGAACGGTCCTCCACTGCTCTAGAGTCCTGTATCCAGTGTGACCCCTTGTATCATCCTTTTTAAACCGCTATGTTTATTACTATTAATAAATAAACTATTCTCTGTGTTAGTCAGTCAGTGTATACCACTAATACACACCCTTAAAAACGGGTACAATATAATAAACTTTAAATTTAAACTTTTCTTTACACTATGCTAACCCTACAAGTAAATCATGTTACATCAGCTGGTTTCAGGGTGTCACACACCTCATTTAGGTCATATTCTTAAAAAGAAAAGAAGAAAAAGAAATGTCTTTAGATAAAAAGCTGACCACATTACCTGCTCTGGTAACAAGTGTCTATTTGATTGTGTTTCCTGTGAGTGTGAGAGCAGAGAGAGAGAGAGAGAAAGGAAACCAGTAATGCTGCTTGTGCAAATACTGGCAGTACATCAGCATTCTTTCATGCAAAAACTTAAGTGTGTACACACCCCACACGTGTCTCTCACACTGGCCACTGTTGTGTATTAATAAATGTTCAGTACCAAAGTGTTCTGTGCCTAAAACCATTGCACAGTAATGCGTGTGTGTATACAATAATATATAAAATTCCACACATATATACTGCACAAGTATGTACGTGCACAAACAAAAACACACACACACACACACACACACACACACACACACACACACACACACCCTGATCATCCCATGTCCCCAAACAAACCCTGAATGGATTACCTGGATACACGGACCTACCTTTGTTGAGATTTTGAGGAGACATCTTACAGTTCATCTCTCAGGTTCCATTTTCTGAGGTGACCTGGCCTGGCAGTGGTTTGAAACCTCCCATTCTCCAGTAATGAGTTGTGTGTTCCTACAAAACATTCTCGCGATCACCAAGAATTATCATCGCCATGAACGCGTGTACCTGGTCCACAACAGCCTTTGGGTCAGGGCTTTGAAACTCTTCTGGAGTTGCATCAGATAAAATGACATCAAGTATTCCAAAATAGTACAACTGATCCGATCTTCTCAGTCTTTATAAACAATAACTGAGAACACGAACAGATCTTCAGAAGATTGGCTTCTCTTGCTATTCCTTGCCATCAGAGACCTGACAGAGCTTTCTCTAGCACAGCTGAGCCACATCTGGTTTGAGGGAAGAAGCAACGGAGGCCCTCGGTACAGCTTGAAGATGCTCATCAGTAAGTTTGAACCTGAACTTTGACTTAAAGGTTCATGACTCCTGACATATGCCTCGGCTTCGGGGTCACTTCATGTAAGCATCATCCTTTACCTCATTCTCCTACCTCATTAATGCATCTTTAGCTGTCCTGCAACCCTACAACCTGCTAACTGGATCCGCTTCCTTCCACTGTGTTTCAGGCAACCTCACCTAGCATCCCACCATTCATCACCTCCATCATCAACAACTCGCCATCATCTGGTCATGTGCCTTCAGCTTTCAAGACTGCAAGGATTACACCTTTACTGAAGAAACCCACTATGGATCCTTCAGATGTCAAAATATACAGACCAGTGTCACCTCTCACCTTCCTGTCTGAAGTCCTAGGGCACAGTTTATAACCAACTCTCTCTTTATCTGTCCCAGAACAACCTTCAAGAGCCGAACCAGTCAGGCTACAAAGCTGCACGCTCGACAGAGATGGTCCTCTTGGCTGTCACTGAAAAGCTGCACACTGCTAGATCTGCCAAACTGTCATCTGTCCTCATTGCAATAGATCTCTCAGCAGCGTTTGACACAGTCAACCATGAGACTCTTCTGTCCACCCTCTTGAGTCTTGGAATCCAGGGAACAGCTTGGAAGTGGATTGCTTCCTACGTACCTGATATTCCTACA
>JAYJMA010049533.1:0-10990 GCA_036873895.1 Parotocinclus cabessadecuia | reverse complement strand
ACTATTTTTTTAAACATTATTTTTGCTTTTTTTCTTAGCATTTAAACTTATTACAGTAGTACCTCGGTTCTTATCCTTATTTTGTTTTAGAAGGCTTATCTATAACCAACAACGATGAGTTAATCGCAAAGAATTCCCATAAGGAATACTGTAAATTTAATTATTTGGTTCCACACAGATAATCCACACTATTATACGCATTAATAGAAATTTATTGTACATGGACTGCCTAATTGATGATGGATAAGTTCAGACAAATCCATAATAAATTAAATTTATCAGGGACAGATGACATCAATATAATCTATACTGTACAATAGTGGAGCCACTGACACTACATTTTCATACATTTTATATTTGAATAATGTGTTAGTGAGTGTTGGATTGCAAGTGAAAAGCCAAATATTTACTTGTGTTGATTGACTGATACAAGTTTAAGCAAGTACCAACCAAACAACGAGAGCTGAGGCATTCTAGTCATTAAGTCTCTAGAACTAAATTAGATGGGAACCAAGGTGTCACTGTATTTGGTTTAACGTACTAATGCAGTGACCTAGGAATACCAATCTTCTCTACGTTACTACTGGTCATAAGTACATTTTACTGCTAAAATGATTAACATGTTATTCAAAGGGAAAGTAATAATTTTTACCATATTTATTAATTTTTCGTTTTTTTTTGCTGGGAATTTTCTATTGTAGAAATCTTTGTGAGCCTGAGCGTATTGTTGCCTGTTGTTAGCTGACAGGGGGCACCTGGTGTGGTATTCTGTGACTGTAGTCTGTATGCTTCAGTCTTGTGCAGACTATTTCAGATAAAAGGCAGCATCCCATTTACTGCATTTTGCAACGAGTCATAGGTTTGGGCTTTGACATGCTATTCCCTAATACACTGCTCACAACAATTAGAAGATGTCGGAAAATGAATATGAAGAGGATCCCACAAGAACTGCTGGTCAATCTTGGCCTGTTTATGTGCCAGTGTTTTTTGGCAGTCTTGAGTGACCATACTGTACTGTATGTACTGAATAGTCAACGTGTGGCACTCTAGTCCAGCTTGATATGGTTCTGTTCACCCTCATGAATGTCACATGCTACTCAATCACTATAACTGAGTTTGCATCTCATTTGCATAATCATGCAGCTTTCTTTGAAGATCTTAATGAAATGAAATCAAATGCTTGTTTTTCTAATAACTTCATATTCATTTTGAAATCCCCTATTTTTTGTGTGTTCTGTATGACGAACTTAGAGCAGGGATGCCAAGCTTTGCTTTATTACAGGTTTTTGGTCTTAGTGTCTTAAGGATAGCGAGAAGTCTTGATTATTGACATTTAGGTATAGTGTGCCTTATGTTCTTTTTTTTTTTCTTTCTTTCTTTCAGACCCCATTGTGAAGGACCAGGGTAGAGGAGCCCCTGCTACTGGAATGGCTGGTAGCTCTACTCCTGTCAGCTCTTCTAGCATGATGGCAGGTGCGCTTAGCATTCAGGCTTTCTTAAAGCCCTAGTTTGAATGTTTGGGATTCGATTCTGTATTAGGTATTTCACTATGTTTATATCCTTTACACATTTTTTAACAATACCTTATTACACCTGTGCTGACAAATTGTGAATAGTAACATATGGACTATGATCAGAAATGAAAGACTTCATGATTAAGTAACCAAGTGCAAGTGCACCTAAAAATGTAAACACTGTAAATACAGTGGAATCTCCAAATTCACACTTAATTGGTTTTTGAAGGCTGTTCAAACTCTTTGTTTCGAAGTCGGAATAAATTTCCCTTTAAGAAATAATGTGAATAGGATTCATTCTTTTCTGGCTGTTTGGGGTCTCTATTGGGATCTGTTCCCAAATTATTGTTTTTTATGCTTATATTCATATGTATTTAATCATTAATAGTATGAATAAAGTATTGAACTCTAATAACATAATCAATAGATAAATACATTTAGTTGTTGAAATATAAAAACATTTTGTTATTGAACATAAAGTGAAACCTTAGCCACTGAGGTGAACGAAGTGGCAGCACGGCTTATCACTGGCTCAGCAGCACAGAGACTGGGGGGGGGGTCTGAAATCGCACCAATAGACTGATATATAATTGAAGGGTTTTTTGGCGCTGCCCACATTTAAAGTGTGAGTTTCTGTTTGATCTTTGGGCCACAACAAATTCTAAACAGAATCATTCGATATCCAAATTTTTCGAGTGAAAATGCATTCGAATTCCAAGGTTTCACTGTGTATAATGGGAACACGTACTCCGTTATTATCACACTGAATATTTCCTAATTTTTGCGAGGTGTGAGTGCGCACGTGTGAATACATACAAACAGTGGAGGAAATGATTTGATCCTTTGCTGACTTTGTAAATTTGCCCACTGAGAAAGAAATGAAGTATATAATTTAAAGATAAAATAAATAGAAGTTTTCTTTACAGCGAGAGAGAGAACATTGAAAGAAAATCACAAGACAAATCATAAACTGATTTGCATTTCATTGAGTGAAATAAGTATTTGATCTCCTAGAAAAGCCAGACTTAGTACTTGGTGGCAAAACCAGAACTTTACAGATCACATTTAAATCCCTAAGGTGTTGAGGCTGTAGCTTAGCAACTCGCAGCTTCAGCATCCTCCACAGGTTTTCTTTTGGATTAAGGTCAGGAGACTGGCTAGACCACTCCATGACTTTAATGTGGTCATTGAAACCCCAGGTGGTGAGATCTTACATGGAGCCCCAGATCGAGGTTAATTGATGGTCATTTTGTGTTTGTTCTATTTTAGTGCAATTGCACCAACAATTGCCTTTTTACTCAGCTTCTTGCTTATGGCTTTGTAGGGGATTCCAGCCTTGTGCAGATCTACATTATTGCCCCTGATATCCTTAGACCACTCTGTGGTCTTGTCCATGATGGAGAGGTTGGAAAAAATCCAGAAAATAACATATTACAGAAGTCAGACGTTTCCTGTAATTTTGTTTGTACACACTGCAACAGGAATTTTTTTGCCCACATACAGATCTTCTCCAGATCTTTCAGGTTTCGGGGCTGTTGCTAGGCAGCATTGAGTTTCATCTCTCTTCAATGATTTACTATCGGCTTTTGGTCTGGGGACTGGCTAGGCCACTCCAGGACCTTGAAATGCTTCTTACGTGGCCACTCCATAGTTGCCCTGGCTAGATGTTTCAGTTCATTGTTAGGCTGGAAGAGCCAGCCTTTACCCATCTTCAATGCTCTTACTGAGGGAAGGATATGGAGCAGTTGTCCTGTCCCCTTTGCAGATAAGCACACCTGAAGTATGGTGTTGCCACCTCCATGCTTCTTTTTCCAAACACAGTCAGTAGAGTTCGTACCATTCTGCTTACTCATTTTGGTCTTATTTTACCACATGACCTTCTTTCATGCCTCCTCTGGATCATCCAGATGGTTGAACCAAACTTCAAATGGGCCTGGACATTTGCTGGTGTGAGCATGGAGACCTTGATTGCACTGCAGGATTTTAATCTGTGACGGCATAGTGTTGCTAATGGTTATCTTTGAGACTGGTCCCAGTTCGAGGTGAGATCTTGCGTGGGGCCCCAGACCGTGGAACATTGACAATCATCTTGTTTGTACCATTTTCTAATAATTGCATCAACAGCTGTTGCCTTCTCACCAAGCTGCTTGCCTATTGCCCCGAATTCTTGCTGTTTAGTAGGTGATCAAATGTGTATTTTATTCAATGAAACGCAAATTAATTATTCAGAATTATGCAATGTGATTTTCTGGATTTTCTTTCAGATTCTCTCTCACAGTTGAAGTGTACCTACGATAAAAATGACAGACCTCTCCATTCTTTGTAGGTTTGGAAAAACTTGCAAAACAAATTATTTTCCCCACTGTTTCTCACTGTTAAAATAAACCTATCATTAAAATGATAGATTGTTCATGTCTCATGTTAGTGTGCACGTGTGTGTATATACAGTTGTGTTCAGAATCATTCAACCCCCAGTGCATTAAAGTGACATTTATTTTTCTTGTTCACAATCAGATCAAATAAGGACTTATAATGTAATAGACAAATGCAACTTAAATTACAACAGTATTTATTGTAATATACCAGTAAATGATTCGACCCCTCAGACACACACATCATAAGTACTTCGTATAACTCTCTTTGCAGTAATAATATCCTTCAGACATGAAACATAGCTTGACTTGAAGTTTCTTGCATTGATCTACAGGTATCTTAGCCCATTCCCAAAAACCTCCAGTTCATTGATATTCTTGGGCTTGTGTGATGCAACTGCCGCCTTTAAGTCCCACCAGAGATTTTCTATGGGATTTAAGTTGGGTGATTTGCGATGGCCACTTGATCTTTCAGTCCTCCTTCTGCAACCAAGCCATAGTATTATTGGAGGTATGCTTGGGATCATTGTCCTGTTGGAAGGTCCAACGTCTCACAAGCTTCTGTTTTTCCACTGACTGTATGACATTCCCACCTAAGATTTCCTTGTAGTTATCTGAATTCTTGGTACCTTGTAAACAGGGAGATTCCCTGTACCTGAAGAAAAGAAATCCAGAGCATGATTGACCCGCAGTGCTGCACAGTAGGTACTCTGTTCTGTATAGGCCTTGTTCTTCCTCCTCCAGACATGTTGTTGAACCATAGACTCAAAGAGTTCCAATTTTGTCTCGTTGCTTCAGAGAACAATATCCAAATCTTTGTGGTTTGTTCACATGGTTTTCAGCATAGTGCTGTAGACTCTTCTTGTGCTTTGGAGTCAGCAGGGGGTTTGTCTGGGAGTTCTGGCATGGAGGCCTTCACCTTGCAGTGTGCGCCTTATTGTCTTGGCCCAAACCTGAGTAACTCCCTCTGACAAGTCCTGCTGCAGTCCCTCAGCTGTCAGCCGGGGTTTTTTCTCCACCTTTAAGGTACAGGGCAGCAGTCTTTTTTTCTGTCACTCCTAGGTAGTGTTTCTGCTGTGCCTTTAGCTTAGCGAATTATGCTTCTCATTTTCTGTTGAAATGTTTAATGTTTTTGCTATCTTTTTATCCTTGCCTATGAAAAGAAATTGTCTTCTCCCTTGACTTCTTGGACCATTCTTTGGGCTTCGTTACAAAAACACCATTAACTGTCTAGTTCCAGTCCTTTTTTAAATCTGTTTAATTGTTGCTGATTATGGTTCTGTTCACATCTACAGGTGCTTTCAGCGCCTGGTTGAAAACACCTGATTGAAACCTCTGTTCTTGAGAGTGGTAAAATTTAAGTGGTTGAATAATTTTGTCAGTGAGGAAATCACAAAAAGGACATTTGTTGGAATATTAGAAAAAACTGTTGTCATTTAAATTGTCTAAGTTGTGTAAGTTCTTTGATCTGATATAGTTTTTTTGACTGTGTGTGTGAGTATTATATACACACACATACATACAATTATACTTTTAAAATAAAATCTTTAATAAGGAAATATCCTCTTTTTTGTGCGTGCACAGTACCAGTTAATGTTTTTCTTTTTGTTGCCACATTGTGTTACCAAACCAAAATCTGTTATCGATTTAGGATTCTTCAAAGTTTTCTAGTTTTGCACACTCTTTAACGTTTTCTCAATCAGCTGCATGAGGTAATAACCTGAAATGGTATTCTAACAGTCTTGGAGTTCCCACAGGTGCTGAGCATTTGTTGGCTGCTTTGCCTTTACTCATGGGCCAACTCATTCCAGCCTCAGTTGGGTTTAGATCGGGTGATTGTGGAGGTCAGGTCAGCTCTTTATTGTTCAGAAACATAGCTTGGTTGTGTGTTTGTGGTTCTTGTTCCGTTTAAAATCAAACCATGGTCCCACGAAGTGTAAATCCAGTGGGATGGCATGCCACTGCACAATGCTGTGGTAGGCATGTTGGTTAAGTGTATCTTTTTAATTTTTAATAAATCGCTAAGTATCACCAGCAACGTACAGGTTCACACAGTCTTCCCTGAAAAGTTAATGTTGAGATGTGTGTGCTACCTGAACTCTGTGAAGCATTTTAGTGGGCTCTTATCTGGGGTGTGGTTAACTGGTAGTTTCTAAGCCTGGTAACTCAAAAGAACTTATCCTGTGAAGCAGAGGTAACTTTGATCTTACTGATTTAGCTGATGGATTGTCATTTTTCTTTACTTAGTTGATTAGTTCTGTCTGTAATATCGAGTAAAACATTACTCAAGTAGGTCCTTTCACTGTGTACCAGCTCTACCTATTCCCGACACAACTGATGGTCTCAGACACATTAAGAGGGTGAGAAATCCAAGTAATTAACTCTTGACAAGGCACAGCTGTTAAATAAAAGTCGTTTCAAGTGATTACCTCATAAATCTGACTGAGAAAATGCCAAGATGTGCAAAGCTGTCACCTAAGCAAGAGGTGCCTACTAATCTAAAATATAAAACGTATTCTGGTTTGCTTGCTAAATAATTCCATATGTATTTATTCATAGTTTGGATGCCTTTAGTATATCATACAATGCAGAAAATCAAACTTTTGACTGCTACACTGTATATGTACAGGATGAGTCAAAAGTGACAGGACACAGTGAGTCAAAAATCACAGGACACATTGCATGATGCGTTGTGGACTTTTTGCGAAGGTTGTCAATCATCAGTCATGATTTCTCTGTATTTGGCTATAAGGAATGTAACAGTGCTGTGTGAAATTGGTAAACTTTCTGGGTGTTCCCTGCACATCAGACTCATCAATTCAGTCTCTAGTACTTGCTGGGAGGACAGCACGGTGGCTCGGTGGGTAGCACCGCTGCCTCACAGCAAGAAGGTCCCGGGTTCAGTCCAAGGGTGGAGCGGCCTGGGTCCTTTCTGTGTAAAGTCTGCATGTCCTCCCTGTGTCTGCGTGGGTTTGCTCCGGGTAGTCCTGTTTCCTCCCACAGTCCAAAGACATACGTTAGGTGAATTGGTGTCTCTAAATTGTCATTGACGTGTGTGTCTGTATGTATGACTAGTCTTGAAATGAACTCGTGTATGGATGTAACCTTATGCGTGTTGCTGGATGGCCACTGATGCCGATGAGCGACGTTAAAGAAGCCAAATTAAAAAAAACTAAAAACTTGCTTGGATACAGATATGTAATTTTGCCTTTTGTTTCTGGAATAAGAAGTTGTCATGTGCCTTTTGACTCACCCTGTAGTACAATAGCTCACGAGTGAAATATAAAGACAGCAAAATTTGAAAGTTCTGCTCACAGTGTAAATGTTTGTCTGTGATGGCATGTTCTCCTGCAGGTATCACCTCTATGGCAGCTAGCACGCAGCCCATAGGCAGCATTGCTGCTGGCTCTCCTGTCATCTCTGCTCCAAACACTCTGGCTACACAAGTACCTGCCGCTACAGGAGCTCAACCATAAAACTCTCCCTCTCTCGCTCCTCCCCCTTATCCTCTGTACCTTTTCCCCTTTGGTTTGTTCTGTTGACTGTGTGGACAGAGACGCCAGATTTTTCTGTTTTCTTTCTTTCGTTATTTTTCTTTTTTTTTTGGTCATATCATTTTGAAAAATTAACACGGATTGGAAAGAAATTGGAAAGTTACCCTTTTCCCTCTTCTCATCGGTTCCGTTCTGTAGGGATATGGAGTCCTGTTATGTTTTAGCACCCGCCTGGGCAAGCTGAGATGTGCATAAGGGTGTGATTTTTCTCTTCTCACCGTGACTGTCTAGAAACACAAATATAAATGTAGAACTGAAGAAGGGAAATAAAATTAATTTTATATGTCCCCGAAGTATTCTTGTGCTTAAATATCTGCTGGTTCCATGACGGACTTGTTCCCTTTAGGTTGTGCTTGTGAGCGGAAAACTTAGCATCTTATTTCTTCACCTCTGGGTGTTTTTACACTGTGAAACTTGATTACAGACGTCACAAACTTGAAGACTCATGTTTGGTGTTTGCTGGGTTCATGGTGGCATTCACTCTGCTGTACCGTGCTGGAGCTTCAGTTGTGCTGTTCATATGGACTTTAACATTCTTGGACCTGGGGCCAAATTCAATCAAGACTGCTATAACCGACATGACTGATGGTGTGTATTAATCATTGTGTGTGTATACAAACATTGCTGATCAGTATGTAAATGCTATAGTTGCGTTATCTTTTTGTCTTTATGGAGACTTCATAGCAGATTGATTGGATTTGGCTGTGGACTGTATTAGATACTCAGTAGTTTTTTTGTTTTTTTTTTTGGTAAATTTTTTTTTTTGTGGCCAATGCTCAGTACCAGAGTACATAGAATGCCAATTTGTGTCGCTCACAAAACTGAAATGGTCATTTTTTTAAATGTTTTTTTTTAATGAAACATTTGACACATTTGTTTAATACCATGAAGAATTTGTGAGTTGTTTTTTCCTTCTTGATTATCTAGTGATATGTCTCAACATGATTAAAACTATTAAAAGAGACTAATTATCTCTTTAGCACTGCATGTGGTTTTTACTTTATGAACAAACAGAAGAAAAGGAATTGTGTGTGTGTGTGTGTGTGTGTGTGTGTGTGGTGGGGGTGGGGTTATTTTAAATGTGCTTTTTTTTTTTTTTTTTTTTGGTCTTGTCTCTCAGTCAAGTGCTTGGTGTGTAGATTAAACACCCACTTCCTTTATCAAGTGTGCACAGTTCTAATCTATTAATTTCTTTACATTTGTAAATTGTAAATTAAGTAATATAAACATATTGGTGCTATTTTAACACATTTGATTGAACGATATTTTGTTTGGAGTAGATTGTATCTTCATTTATTTTGCTGTGAGTTCAGTGCATGGCATGTCAAGCAACATGAAAGACAAGGCTACCTCACATTTACACCTAATAAAAAGAATAATGAGTCTTGGCTGTGTAGTGAGGTTTTAAATGGCATAAAGTGTAAATAGTTCTGTCAAACGTAGTAACTGAGTGGTTTGTTCAATTCTCCTGTCATTAATGATAAGCAAACATACAATGGTATGATTTCTGTTGCCTCTAGTTTCAAATATATTGATGCCATGTTTGCATGGGCTATGTTTACTATTTTATTCTGTGTATCAGCCTTGTCAGTTCTTCTTCATTAGCTCAAACTTACAACACATTTAAAATGGATTGTTGTCAGTTAAGTGAGAAAGATGCTTTCAGATTATTCAAATAATCCAAACTTTTAAGGGCACCCTACTTAAAAAGGCAAAGGGTCAACTGTATGGGGCAAGCACAGGAGCAAATTAAATAAGATTTAATAAGTTTAAAGATTCATCTTAAAAATGGATTTAATCAATAATAAGATTTAAATTATTTTTTCTGGTCATGCCACTGAGTTGACATATCTTTTCTGAAGAGCTGCAACAGACCTTGCTAGGTTGAAAGATGTCTTATGATCTTTAAAAAAAAACAAAACTTTTTTCACTCACCTACAGTTGTGTTCAAAATAATAGCAGTCCCACATCACTCGCAAGATTAATCACTGTTTTTGTTAGAACTTCAACTTCTTCGTGGAAAGTAAGTTTCTAGAAGGTTTATTAAAGGTATAGAAAACCAACAGACCCAACAGGCTTGATGTGCAGGCCGTGCATGCTGTACTGAAAGGGGCGTGTTAAAAAAATAGCAGTGCTGAGTTCAGTTAGTGATATCATTGATGATGTGAAAAGAAATAGGTGTCAAACAGGTGGCCCTTATTTAAGGATCAAGGCAACTGATGCTGCATATGCTGGCTGGGCATTTGTCCTTGAAAAACAGAGTAAAATGGGTCGTTCAAGATACTGTTCAGATGAAGAGCGTTCTTTGATTAAGAAATTAATAAAGAGGGGAATACCTATAAAGAAGTGCAGAAAATGATACTGTTCAGCTAAAATGATCAAATGCTTTAAAATGGCGGCCAAAACCAGAAACGCGAGGAAGAAATAGAAAAATGACTATTGGAATGGATCATAGAATAACCAAAGACAGTTCGTCAGATGGCCTCCAAACATTGAATACAAGCCCCAGAGTAAAAACGGTGAAGCATGGTGGTGCAAACTTCATGATATGGGGATATTTCTCATACTATGGTGCTGGCCCTATTTATCGCATATCATGGATCATGGATCTGTTTGAGTACACCAGAATACTGGAAGAAGTTATGTTGCTGTATGCTGAAGAGGAAATACCCTTTGGCTAGCACAATCTCCAGACTTTAATCCCATAGAAAACTTGTGGGCTGACATAAAAAATGCTGCTCATGAGGCAAAACTTTGAAGAATTGTGGAATGTAGTGGAATGTCCTGCACTGTGATGTCTGTTGACAGAAGTTTGTCAGCTCCATGTATCATAGATGTGAAGCAGTTCTCAGAAACTGTGGTTATGCAACTAAGTATTAGTTTGTGATTTTCAGAATCTTCAATCTTTCTTAGTTTATACAGTACATTTTTGATTTTGTAAAGAAAGACTATTCTTTTAGCTCATTATATTTCTTGACTTCCTGTGAAATATTATCAAATTTAATTACTTGTACAGTGTCCCCAATGCATTTGTGTTCATTAAAATACTATTTATTTGAAGAATTGAGGTTTACTCACCTTTTTAAACACACTGCTATTATTATGAACATAACTGTATTTCCTATCAATTCCTCTCAAATCTTACTGTACACATGTACATTGGCTGGTAATGATGCCACCTCATGTGTCCTAAATTACTACGGTAATGTAATTTTGTTAGGAGTATTTAGCCTACAGCTTACAGTGGACAATATCCACTATCTATAAAATGTAAAGTACAATATCTAATATGGCTGTAAAAGTGTCCGATTAAAAACTGTTTTACACGTTGTGATGCAACCGAAGTAGTGTATTACAAATATTACAGCATAAAGTTAAAAGCAGCATTAAGGGGGTAAGTTGAGCCACTTTTTACATTTTTCATCATAGCTACATATTGAAGCCATTTTTGCATCCAGTTAACACACCATACTAAAGTTCAAAGTGTACTGCTACTATCTGAGCAAAAACCAATTGATAAGCTTTAATGGTTAGAGAGATATTGCCTCTT
>JAYJMA010049512.1:0-10992 GCA_036873895.1 Parotocinclus cabessadecuia | reverse complement strand
CCCCCCCCCCCCCCCCCCCCCCCCCCCCCAGTTGAGGTAAGTGCGGAATAAATGGGTCTTCAAACGATGTTTGAAGATGGCCAGAGCCTCGGCTGTTTGAACATTGAGGGGAAGTTCATTCCACCACTTTGGAGCCAAAACAGAGAAGAGTCTAGCAAATGCCTTCCTTGTTCCTTGGCCGGGGGACCAGTCGAGCAGTGCTAGAGGACCAGAGTGAGCGAGGTGCAGTGCGGGATGTGATAAGTGCTGCAAGGTAGGAGGGTGCAGGTCCATTTTTAGCGGGACCCGGGCATGGTGGGACTGGTTCCTGTTGATGAAAACCAGTAGAAAGATGCTTGGATGGAAAAACATCTAAGTGTGTGGTGCTGGTACTGGTACTGGGACATCAGCTTAAAGAGAAAATGTAGTTACTTATTGATTAGGAGAACAGAGTCTATTAATAATCACTGATTCCACGTGCAGCATGAAACTCCGGCAGCATTAATTATAGCAGCATAGCTAGAAGAGGAAGAGCCAGAAGATAAAACAGGCAAGAGGCAAAAGCCAAACTGAGCCATGCATCTCAGTCTAAATCTAACTAAAAGTCTGCGTAAATAAGAATTATTTGAGCCTAGAAAGTGTCTAAATCTTAAACTAAAGTGGGATTTTTATTACATAGCTGGGTGCCTAGAATGAGAATGCCTTTCCCCCTGCTGTGGATTTTAAAATTTTAGGTACTGAAAGAAGTCCTGCACCCTGTGAATGAAGTATATGAGCTGGATTGTAAGACTCAGTCAGATAACGTGTGGCCAGACCATGTAGAAAATGGAAAGATGTTACACTGACTCTCTAGAAAAACATTTCTATTAATGCATACATTTTAAAGCATGCTGAAACTAAATTTATCCATGGCAGATGGTTCTATAATGTTTTTGTAAAGGCTAAGGCTTAAACTCAGTTGTTTTTAATAACTTATTAAATTGTTCAGACATATGTCAAGCTTGTCAAGTTAGTTCTATAATATTGATTGGAAATGTTCCACAGAGATGAGATCTACTGTCAGATTTGTAAACAACTGAACCAGAACCCGTCTAAAAGCAGTCACGCTCGAGGCTGGATCCTGCTGTCCCTGTGTGTGGGCTGTTTCTCCCCCTCTGAAAAGTTTGTCAAGGTGAGAGACACTTCTTCCTCTAATTAATTAATTAAAGTCTTTATGCAAGATGTCTTTTCCTCCATATACCTTTTACAATTCATAAAATCATTGAAGAGATACATTTGGACATTTCATCTATAGTATCTGAGAAACTATATCAGTGAAGGGCCTCCTGGTTATGCTCCATACTGTGAAGAGAGACTGAGAAGAACGTTTGTGAACGGCACCAGAACACAACCGCCATCCTGGCTTGAGCTTCAGGTAAGATCTTCATCCCCATCTGCACCACGATTCAGGACATTTATTCCATCAGAAGTACTTGAAGTGTGTAATATCACAAACTTGTACTGATCCATAAGTATGGTTTATACCCTTTTATGTTGGGACCTTAAGCTAATCTAAAGAAAATCCCATTTTTCTCCATCATTCTGCACCTCATATCCCATACTGACTAAAGTTAAAGCTAAGTTTTATACATTTTTGCAAATATTTGAAAAAGGAACTGATACTGCATGGACATAAGCATTCAGGCCCTGAATACTGAATCTGTCTGGCCTCTCTGCCATAAAATCCAGAATGGTGGCATGCGGCAGCGATGGTCGACCTTCTGAAAGTTTCTCTTGTCTGCACCCAGGAACTTTGGAGCTAGCCACTGGGTTTTTGGTCTTTTAAAAAATTCCCTTTCTCCCATGATTACGTGATTTAGTGGAATGGTCAGCTCTAGAAAGAATTCTAGCTGATCCGAACTTCTGAGTACCCATGTGAAATGTTAGTGTTCCTTTACAATAAATTACAAAATCCTCATTATGGGCTATTGAGTACAGATGGAAAGAGGAAAACTTGATTTTTATTTTATTTTAGTATACGGACTCAACATAACATAAGGGTCTGAGGTGTAAATATATAAGCTCTAGTGATTGGGTTGTCTCAGAACACTTAAATAATAGCAGATAAGCTCAGTTTATTAGCACACTGCTTATTAAAACTGCATAAATGAGTCTGACTGTAAACATATGAACAGGCTGCAAAGTCCTTGTGAAATACTGATATACCTAGGAGCACAGTGGGGTTCCATTATATAGGTTTTTTATTTTTCAGGCCACCAAGTCTAAGAAACCGATCATGCTTCCTGTGACTTTCATGGATGGAACAACTAAAACGCTGCTGACCGACTCAGCCACCACGGCTAGGGAGCTTTGTAATGCTCTGTCTGATAAAATCAGCCTCCAAGATCGCTTTGGCTTCTCCCTCTACATTGCCCTGTTTGATAAGGTTCATCCACATAATTTAGTGTTAAAGTGAAACGTTTCTTGATTCGCTTTATTGCCCTTTTTATAAACCTTCAGTAACTCTGTTGATTTAATTTGGTGTTCTCAGGTGTCATCTCTGGGCAGTGGTAATGACCATGTAATGGATGCTGTGTCTCAATGTGAGCAGTATGCTAAAGAGCAGGGTGCTCAGGAGCGCAACGCTCCCTGGAGGCTGTTCTTTAGGAAGGAGATTTTTACACCCTGGCACGACCCTACTGAGGATGGAGTGGCTACCAACCTCATCTACCAGCAGATTGTTCGAGGGGTTAAATTTGGGGAATATCGCTGTGACAGGGTGAGTATCAAACATCTGTGTAATATACTGACTCCCATCTCATCACAGTGCTGTGTAATTAGATGTTTAAATAGTTGTTTAAGTTATGGTTAGTTTTTGTTATGATTATTGTTATCCCCAAAATCTATACTTCTTACATTTATTACATTCAATAAAAGAGTTGCCACATTTCCAAAAATCACTTCTTTGTCTACAAATTGAACATTATTGTATAGTTGCTCTATTCTTTAAGCCTTTTTTCTTTTTGTTTCATTGTGTTTCTGTTTCTTTCTGATGTTGTAGGATTATTTAGCCGAACTGGCCTCTCAGCAGTACTATGTTGATTATGGATCTGAGATCCTGCTTGAACGTCTCATCAGCCTCATTCCATCCTACATTCCAGATCGAGAGATCAGCTCTGCAAAGACGGTAGAGAAATGGGCTCACTTCATCATGGCTGCTCATAAAAAGGTTGGTTGGACAAAAAAAGTGCCCTTTGTCGTTGATTGTTTAAGCTTCATAACTTTACCCGAGTACAAAATTTTCACTAAATAACACCTGTGTTTACTTGATAAAACATGATTTACAGTGAATGAATGTAGTCTTATTATTACATTCTGTGCTGCAGCTACAAAACACACTCATTTTCAGATTTCACTTAGTGCCGCCTGCACAAAAACCTCATCATATTATTTCATCATTTGATTTGCATATAACTCACAAGTCAAAGTCAAAGGCTAACAAAGCTCACAATGCAAAACAAATTAAGGCTAACAAAAGAGGCACGTGCTAGACAGATCCTTAAAGGAGGTACTGAAGACAGAAGCTAAATTCAGTTCTTGTTGCATTTTGAGGAGAAACATTTGTCTTGGCAATTTTCATTTTTTTGGCTCCAAGTGCACTTGCATGAGCCTAATCATAATAAACTTGTTTAAGCTGGCACATCGGATGACGCTTCAGTCTCACAATCTCTGCTCAGTGCGGTGTAGTGTTTCTTGTGGTTTTCTTTATCTTTACAGTACAATATTTGCAGTGAAAATAAGCCCCCATGGGTCCTAAAAAGGTATGTGAAACATTTGATCACATTTTATCCTAACTCCAACAAGGGTGATTTTAAAGTACCTCAGAATAATAGTTGTTGGTTCACATTGGGCAAAACCTCAAAAGACTTTGAAATCTGCCCTGCCCAGCAGTGGTCGTCCAACAGGATCACTCCAAGAGAATGGTGTGAAATATGGTGGCGGTAGTATCACTGCTTGGAGCTCTTTTTCTGATTCTGGGCCAATTCTAGAGCAATATGCCAGGGCATCTGTCCATAAATTGATTTTCATGTAGTGAAGTGTAGTGGTACTCCAGATTTGAAATTAACAGGAGCAAACAAACAGAATTGTTTGGGAGCCAAGAGTCGACTCCCTAAAAAGAGCCAGGATACCAGTCACTACTTATGAACTTCTCCTGCTTTTTGACTCTGACAAGCCAGCGGACACAAACGCACACACACCTGATGGAGATGTTTGCTGGTTTGGGCTGTTATGTTAAAATTAATATAAAGACTTTATTGTTAAATAGTAGATATAATGTTAGTAATATTGTTAATATTATATCTGGGACTATATAATATATATATCGAAACATTCAGTGCTTGAGCCCCAGTTAAATGACCAGCAGATGCTGCTGTATCATTATCAGCCTTGCATTCCGATTGTGTGCTAGAAAGCTTTACCTAGAGCCCTCTACATAGGAAGTAGGCATCAAGGGCACTCACTAGATATTGAGACAGAACCGATGAACACTTTTCAATAGGGCTTGCTTGAGTGCTCGAATAAATATTTATTTAACAGAAATTTCTTTAAAAGAAGGCTCTCGCACTGTAGAACCCTGCTTTATCTATTTTTGGGATAAGTGTGAAAATCAGGTGATGTTTTAGGTAATAGCTGTGCAGAAATAGATATTAGAAGATTCTCCATAAAAGGGGTTCACAAACTTCCAGGCACCACTGTATTACACCATCAGATAACAAGACAATCTGGAACTACAGAGGACAATTAAAGACATCATCCGGCTATTGATATAGACACAGACACAGGGACAGAGACAGAGGCGGAATCATGACAGCAGGGAAATGAAATATATTTACATTTTAGCTTAGTTGAATGTATTGATTTACAGTATGTGTGTTAATACAATCATTTATCTGGTTTCATCAGTTGGTTAATTGTGTAGTTTATGTCAGTATGAGTGTAAAAGGGGATGTCTCTGTCCTGTCCAGGGAGTTTACACACAGAAGCGAATGGATCCTCAGAAGGTCAAAGAGGAAGTGGTGGAATTTGCTCGCTACAAGTGGCCATTGCTATTCTCCAGGTTCTACGAAGCATTTAAATTTTCAGGTATAACCACAGCAGAGGCATGATTTATAGTGTATAATATGGTTCAGTCATACGGAGTTTACTGTGTTTTCTCCTCTCCTTCATGTCTTACAGGCCCCAGTTTGCCTAAAAATGAAGTGATTGTTGCCGTAAACTGGACGGGCGTTTACTTTGTGGATGAACAGGAGCAGGTTCTTCTAGAACTTTCTTTCCCAGAAATAACTGCAGTCTCCAGTAGCAGGTATGAAAACAAATTGGAAGTGAAAAGGCAAGCTTGGCATTTTTCATTATAAACTAAGTGTGGTCTTTTTTCATGTTTTGTATTTGAGCAGAGGAGGGAAATTGCAGGGGCAGAGCTTTACTTTAGCCACTATTAAAGGAGATGAGTACACCTTTACCTCCAACAATGCAGAGGACATCCGGGACCTGGTGGTCACCTTCCTCGAGGGGCTCAGGAAGAGATCCAAGTTTGTCGTAGCACTGCAGGATAACCTCAACCCAGGTACAAGTCTGAGCTGTAACCTGTATTTATGGTCTTAGCCCACAATCAATATCGGTCCTGTGTGTGGTGTTGCACTGAAGGCACTGGTGCTTTGGTTCAGAAAATTTTACACTATAGCACTCAGTGAAGCATCCAGCCTTTTCTCTCTTCATTCATCCCCTTTAGCTGGAGATGACTCAACGTTTCTGAGCTTTGCCAAAGGGGATCTTATCCTGCTGGACCAAGACACAGGCGAGCAAGTCATGAACTCAGGCTGGGCTCACGGGATCAATGACAGGACCAAACAAAGAGGAGATTTTCCAGCGGACTGTGTGTATGTCCTGCCCACTGTCACAAGACCTCAGCCAGATGTCGTGGTTAGTCGATGTGTTCACACTTATAAAGAACACAACAGCAATAACACTGTTATTCTAATATGAACCTGATTTTCTGTCTATTTCTACCCCAGGCTCTGATTACCATGACACCAGACCAGCGTCAGGAGTCATTGCGAGTGTCTCAGGCTCCACTGCTTGAAAGTGTAGAGAGGATGAAGCCTTACACGCTGGAGGAATTCTCATACGACTACTTCAGGTGAACAACAGCATCGTCAAGCTCTGATTCATATTGATTTTTAAAGAGGATTTACTTTAATTATTTGGCACATGTATCACACTATATAGTCACTGTATTTCCCAGAATTCACACTGTTGCAACCCATGGAAGCACAGCTAAAGGCTCTGACTAGAAAATGTACTTGTTCGCACATGTTCACATACCAGATCAGCTCAAACCAATCTGGCCATTCTCCTCTGACTTCTGGGATCAAAAAGATTTTTAAGCAAAGGAACTGCTGCTCACTGGATGTTTTCTTTCTTTTCTTTCTCATCTTTACACCATTCTCTATAAACACTATAGATGGCTGTGTGTGAAAATCACAGTAGATTAGCAGTTTCTGAAATACTCAGACCAGCCTGTCTAGCACCAATAACCATACCATGTTCAGAGAGACTTAAATCACCCTATTTCTCCGTTTTGATGGAGTTTGAGCTCAGTTTGAGCTTGGACAGGTCCTCTTGACCGTGTCTTCACAATATCACAATTTTTCTAAACAGTGATTCAATGAATACAATAGCTCTCGCTCAGTGAAGATCTTTGCTGAGTTCATCATGTTTTTATTTTGTTTTTACATCTAAAGTAATACATTCTGACTGTAAATAAGTCCCCATGGCTCCTAAAATGTTTAGGAATGACAGCCAACCAAAAGGAACTGAATCCGCTTCGAACATATCATCATAAATCAGGGACCACCTGAACATTACAACCCAATTAATGCATATAATAACTTAAACAGTGGGGATTATCTGTGGATCTGTAATAGATTCATTCAATTTACATTATTCCTTATGGCAAAAATGTGGTCAGTATCAGTCTGTTCTGAATTTAAACTTTTAGCACATACATAGCCCATGCCAGAACCAAAGGTATATAAATGAAGCATTTACAAATTAAATATTGTATATTATTTTGTATCTTGTGTTTTAAATAAAATGTAATTAAAATTGATTACTTGATAATTGATACTTGATACTGTCATTATTGCAAAGTGAACACACCTGCCTTCTTTAGGCCTCCTCCTAAACACACGCTGAGCCGTGTGATGGTCACCAAAAACCGAGGCAAGGATAAGCTCTGGTGCTGCACCCGTGAACCACTCAAACAGCCGCTGCTGAAGAAAGTCCTGGCTCATGAGGATCTCTCTCAGGAAGCTTGCATGGCCTTTATTGATATCCTTTATAGAGTTTTGTAGTGCAGGCATTCTTACACTTTGTTGAATGTTCTTTAAGTCTCTTGCCTCATAACAGCATATCTTTGTTTTCAGAAATGCGGATTTGAGGTGCACTACGTGGTGTTTTATTGACCTTTCAGTTCCAGTTTGTTGGCTAGGCTGTGCGCAAAAGTGATGCACTCTAATCTGGAAAAGACAAAATATCATGACTTAGCGATAGCATGAAAAATGTTTATTCTTAATGTATTTTGTCTTTTCAGTGTGCCAGGGGTCCAAAATGATATCCAATATCCGCAATCAGAATTGAGTTCCAGTCTATGGCTGGGTATTTTAATTTAATATTTAAAAATGGCACTGGGTCATTTGTGAAAGGGATTTTATACGTGCTTTTGAAACAGGTAGTTGACCAAAATGGATGTTGACCGGGCATTACCATAGTCACAGTCTTTTTATGCTATTATATTATGTAACCCCAAATCAGAACCAGTTGGGATGGTATGGAAATGCAAATATAAAGAAGCAGTGGTCCTGCTTTGACATTTGTATCACTGCAGACAGTATTAACACCGGCTATTTCATGTTTTGTCTGATTCGCTCCATTTTATTTGTTAATACATTATCTCACAAATGTGAGTGTTTACACCCCTCACATTTTAAAAACTATTTTACCATGTTTTCATGGGACAACACTGAAGACATGACACTTTGATACAATGTAAAATGCTTTGCCCTCAAACTCAACACACAGCCATTAATGTCTATCACTGGTAACAAAAGTGAGTACATCCCTAACTGATCATGCAAAAACTGTGCCCAAATATCCATTGTCTCTCCCTGGTATCATGTGACTCGTTAGTGTTACAAGGTCTAAGGTGTGAATGGGGAGCAGGTGTGTTCGATTAGTTGTTATAGCTCTCACACTTTCTCATACTAATCTCTAAAAGTTCAGCATCACCTCATGGCAAAGAAGTCTCTGAAAAAAAGAAGTGTTACTCTACATAAAGATGGCCTAGACTATAAGAAGATTGCCAACACCATAAAAGTGAGTTGGAGCACAGTGGCCAAGAATAGACAGGTTCCATTCAGAACAGGCCTCACCATGGCCGACCAAAGAAGTTGAGTGCACATGCAAAGTGTGATATCCAGAGGATACATGCCAGCATTGCTGGCCATTGAGGTTAAAGGGGTGGGGGTCAGCCTGTCAGTGGTCAAATCCTACACCACACACTGTATAAAACTGGTCTGCATGGCTGTCAACTCAGAAGGAAACCTCTACTAAATATGATGCAGTCCTGTGGTCTGATGACCAAGATAAACTTGTTTTTTTAGATAGTGTTAAGTGTGTGTGAGACATCAACCAGATGAGAAGTGCAAAGACAAGTGTGTCTTGACAAGCATGGTGAGAATGGTGTGGGTCTGCATGGGTGGTACTGTAACATACTGAAGCAAACAATGATCCCCTCCCTGCTTCTTGTTTGCACAGTAAAGTTTTAATTAGCATTTGTGAATGTAGCTCTATTTTGTAGTACCTGATAAGGTAATCCCTTATCCATGTGGTTCCCTATAATATTATCCACAAATATGTAAATCCCTTTCCTGCATTCTGCTTTTGTACCGAATCATGATGATAATTACTTGTTGCCAGCACCTGACTGAAATCACGTCATTATTTAGTCTTTTTACTTCATTATTGGCTCTAAATTGCCCTTGCCTCTTAAATGCTTGAAATGCTGAAAGTGATGTTTATTAACAAATGAAATAAAGTTGACCAGAAAGAACAAGAAAAGGATCATACTGTGTAATGAAATAAAAGTAACAGTAAATAAGACACTGCTTTATTTGCATTTTCCATACAGTCCCAGTTTTTTATGATTTGTAGTTATATAATGGGTGTTTTCACAAAAACATTCAAACGATTAGTAAATGTGAGCTGAAAAGCTGAGTGGAATGCTGCCTTTACATAAAACCTTTAATGCCACCACATTTTCCATATACGAAATTCATTATAATAACTGTACATTAATTATAGTAATATACAGTAAAGTTCTGCTATGACCCTGTCTATGGCAAATCTGTAAAAGTTGTTACCATTGTAACAACACAAACATCAGTAAACAGGTAGAGTTAAGTTTAGGCTTTTGCTGATTTTCTAAGTGAGAAGTTAACACACATCAACATGTCACTGTATCACTAGGGGAGGATCCCCAGGCTGGCCATCTTTCCTGTATGTTACACACAACTTGTCTTGAAAGCACCACTAGGAAGTAAAACCATATTGTTTCGTGGTGGGGGGCAACTTTTATGACATTGATTCTGAAGTAGCTTGAACTCTGAGTTTTTTCCTAACCTGTTCTGCACCCATTATGAAGTACATGGGCGATTATCCATCCAAACGAACTCGCTCTGTGAACGAGCTCACAGATCAGGTCTTTGAGGGAGCTCTGAAGGCTGAACCTCTGAAAGACGAGATCTTCTGTCAGATTCTCAAACAGCTCACTGAGAATCATGTGAAGTAAGTCAAAGCTGTCAACTTGTTTTCTTAGCAGTGCAGACAGGTGTTTTTATGTTATTATCAGGGGCACTGAGGGTCCAGAACTAAAAATGATTCAGGGCTCTAGTTCATCACAGGACACTGCCATCATGCAACTTATTCATTCATACATATTAGTGATTTAGAGCACCTGGCATATTTTTGGGGGAAAGCCAGAGGTTGGAAGATGTCGGATTAGAAATAGACAATTATCACAGGCTGAAAAGTCCCTGGAGCAGTGCAGAACTAGCATAAGAATAAATCTTTTAAAATATTAATGTGACACAATAATATGAGGAATTAAACTTGATTTTACTTTAGTAGTACATTATGTATTGTTTTGCAGATACAGTGAGGAAAAAGGCTGGGAGTTGCTCTGGTTGTGTACTGGTCTCTTTCCTCCAAGTAACGTCCTCTTGCCACATATCCAAAGGTTTCTACAGTCCAAGAAACATCACCTGCTTGCTTCAGACTGCATGCAGAGACTGCAGAAGGCCCTGAGGTACGTCCTGAACATGCACACACAGCATAATGGTGGAGTTTGCACACCGGTAAAGTTCAAGTCAGGTTTATTTATATAACACTTTTTTACAATGATACGTTGTCTCAAATTAGATGTACTATCTTAGATTAACTTTTAAGGTCCCAAATTGAGCAAGACTACGGTGACAGTGGAATGGAAAAACTCCCTTAACGTTATAAGGTAGAAACTTTGGGTGGATTAAGACTTTCAAACTTTCAAACCTCCTTGGGTGGCTTGGATGTTAATTGTGAGAATAAAACAAATTTATATCGGCATATTAGTCTGTAGTAATGGTAATACTAAGAACAGAATAACAGATAAATCAAATCTTGAAAAGAATACAACCCCTGGCAAAAAGTATGGAATCACCAGTATGGAACACTCAAAGAATTGAAGAGAAAACATTGTGGAAGTCAGTGAATGTTACTTTTATTGACCAAGCACAGGGAAAAAAAATATGGAATCACTCAAATTGGAGGTAGAAAATAAGAACACACTCAGTCATTTTCCTTCCCTAAATGGACACCTGCCTCAGATTAGATCTGCTCGTTAGTCTGCAGTTAAAAACACCTGCAGTCATGACACCT
>JAYJMA010049501.1:0-10992 GCA_036873895.1 Parotocinclus cabessadecuia | reverse complement strand
TTAGTGTGTTATTGGTGTGTTTATGTTAGTGCACATGTTTAAACATAGAGTCTAAACCATCTAAGCACAAACAATAGATTGGGATTATTTAGTTTAACAACAAACGATATATAAAAATATATATAAACATCAAAAACAGTTAATCTGTTGTCAATACCGGATCCCCTTATCCTTTTAAGATCTATTTCTGTGTATTTTAATTAGGTTAAAGTGACCTTGATGTGTATGGTCACCTTGTTGAGACGGAGTGTTTGTTTAAGACTAAATAATGATGGTCGTTTTTGGTATTTATCCATCTGGCTGTTGTTAGATAATGTTAAGGGTGCAAGATTTAGATTTATCTGACTAAAACTTACCTGCTTACAGACTGAAAGGCTGTTAAAGGCTATTCTGCATTAACTGTTCTGGAAATGAGTGTTTATGTAACTGTAACTCATTCCCTCTTGGTTGTGTGCAGCCAGCGAGGTGTTTATTAATGTTCATGTTCCGTAGTGAACGTTCATATTTTGGCCTTACAGTGTCCGTGATCGTTAATGTGCGCTCGTAACTGAAACACTGTGGTGTTGTGTATTTCCTGGAGGGACTGGTGTGTAGAACAGTATTTTTGGGATGCGATACTCCTTGATTTAAAGCTGATTTATGCCTGGTATGAAGGATCCCAGAAGTGAGCCGTGGTCCTAATGAACATTTGTGTATCCTGTTGTTATTCCAAGATACCATGCCATTTAATGTAGTGTTTATTGCTATTGTTTTGTTTACTATAATCTAGATAGATTTTGGGAACAGCGGTCGCTTACATTTACATTTTTCAGACTTACAGTCCAAACCGTGGTGAGTTAAGGACTTTCACTAAGGCGTTTTATTTGTTTCTAATGCTCTGTAGAACATATGTATAAAAGATCAGATTCCAGTATAGAGGGCGCTTTTGACTGATGTGAAGTAACAGTTTGGGGAAAATTTTTACTTAACTAAATAAATTAAATGAGTATAGATTTTATGACATTACGCAAATCGAATGATGCTATCTCTCCTAAATGTATCGCCTCACTTCAGGAGAAGCAAAAGGCGGGAATTAGTTAGGCCGTATCCGAACAGAATACTCGCTTGCTATGTAGTGCGCTTGAACTAGTGCACCATCAATGGTATCCGTGCTAACTTTAACCCACTCCCTAGTATAACAGTGTGCAGTTGGGGACACGGCTTTGTTTTGCCTCAGAAACACATACGGTGTAGGACGATTCGCTTAGTTAAGAGCTTCTAATGTTTTGTATTGTAATTATTAATATTATTATTAATATTTGAACATGGTTTCTCTCAGAAAATACATTATATCAGTTATAAATGTTGTATTTTTGTTTCTGACTGACATATGGTTGAGTCTGACTGGTGCAGGTATAGGTTTGTTCAGCCTCTCTGACACCTTACCTCAGCAAGCTACCGAGCTAATTGAAGCGGTTTGTTTTTCGTTTTGTGATTTGAAATCTGAGAACGTTATTTAAATGTTTAAAACCTTAAGCCAGGTTTTACAGATTAATTTGGTACAGATTTAGGGTTTAGGATCCTCTTAGGTTAGAATTTCTTTTAGTGAGCTGCTGCTGCAGGGGGTAATGTAATTAGTATATATACTATATATACACTGTATACTAGTGTGCTTTACTATTTATTTACTTTTTGACTTTGACATAAAGTCATTATAATTATTATGCGATTCTAAAACCTGGTTTAGTTTTAAAAAGCACATTGTTTAACTACTGTGAACAGATTTCACTCCTGATTCCCATTCTTTAAATAATAGATTCAAATTAAATAACATAAACGTGCACTAAGAAGGGGTCTGAGACTCTCTTTAACTTGAGTATTTTACCATTCCCAAATATAAACAGGTTCTAATTATGATGAGTCGGTTGTTTACAGCCGGGGCTCATTTGGGTCACACTCCTCTCTCTTTCTTTTGGGTACTAGATACGTTCTAGGTGGCTGTTGTTTATTTTTATGAAGACAGATCTTTACAAATGAGTGACAGGAGGAAGAGATCAGATCTGTGTCCCCTTTAAACAGTGGACTTTTAAAAGCACCTTTAATGAACGTTATGGCAGACTGGGCGGATTTGATCAAACATTTGGGGTTAGAACGGCAGGCGGGTGTCGGTGCTGTGCAGATCCCGGGGTTTGAACCCGTATTGTGTGGTCCTGTTTTTCCATTTGAAAGGGTGAGTGTGAATGAGTGAGGCTTCTGACAAGTGCTGAGTTCACCTTCACCCACGCTTACTGAAAATGAAAGTACATAAAACTTCTGCTTTTAAACAATCATAAAACTTGAGCCACATCTGACTGGTTTTGTCACTTAACCCTTCCAGCTCTGAGTATTAATTCGCTTAAGATTCATCTTTATGTAAACATTTAAAATAAATGTTGCCGTGTCAGTGTGTCAGTATGCGGTATCTCTTGGGTTTTGTTTTGTTGTGTTGTGTTGTGTTGTGTTGTTTTCCCAGCCAAACCAGTATGACCTGATCATTCCTTATTAAGCTATAATGACACTGCACTCAAAACATGATTCAAAACATAACTCCTCAAACGCATTAAAGTTCAAATGGGTGTTACGCTATCATTTACAGTAAACATAAATATAAACAATACGATCATTTATAAAGTTGATGCACCCTGACTTTCCTGCGTCTGCATTTCGGATTTTGTCGATAAGCCTGTGTATTTGTAACTGTTTCTATCTGTGCTGTATCAAAACCAAACCCAAACCAGCACCTTCTCTGAAACAGTTCTTTCAACACCGGTTAGGATTACGACATCTTGAAAGAAAGACATGACGTAAACGTGCGGGCGTGACCTCTAAGGGTTAAATCAAAATACTTTAAGGCTTGTGTATGAGCAGCTCGAGTGTGTGTAACATTTACATTCTTTTGCTGGAGTGTAAATATTGTGCACTTTATGTGTAACACTGGAATTTATACAGCCAGGAAGAAACTAGTTCCAAAATCTGTTTTGTTTACTGGGCACTGCACCACTTAGTGGTGTCATTCATTATTGCATCCTGTGTTTTGATTTGTACTTGTTAAATGACAGTGTGATGAGGATTTGCATTAGTGTGTGTGTGTGTGTGTGTGTGTTATATGTGGTAACTGTTTTCTCCTTATGTTTCAGCCCTTTCTATGGAGATGATTTCTATTTTGAGATTCCCCGATCATTTCAGTGTCTGTCCTTCTACGTTTACGCCAAGGGTGTGTTCCAGAAAGAGCTACCTATTGGTTAGTTCATACAACACACACACACACACACACACACACACACACACACACACATTTACACATACGAGCACATATCACACATACACACACATACAAAGTATATAAGGTGTGCATCGCCTGGCCGTGGATATGTTTATGGCCCCATACGGTTAGAGTTGGGATAACAAGGTGTAGCTGGCAGAACCATGACTGGCACGGGCACGGGCACACCTACATACCCGAGTGCTATGGCATTATGTCTCTTTAAGTGTTAGCTAGTGATAGCACAGATCTAATCTATTCCAATTTATACTCATCAAATACAGATAAAATACTGATCAATTACATATAAAAATACTCACCAAATACAGATAAAATACTGATCAATTACAGATAACAAATACTTACCAAATACAGATAAAATACTCTTCAATTACAGATTTAAAAAAATACTCACCATATACAGATAAAATACTGATCAATTACAGATAAAATACTGATCAATTACAGATTAAAAAAAATACTCACCAAATACATATAAAATACTGATTAAATACAGATTTAAAATACTCACCAAATACAGATGAAATACTGATCAATTACAGATACAAATACTCACCAAATACAGCTTAAAAAATACTCACCAAATGCAGATAAAATACTGATCAATTACAGATAAAATACTGATCAATTACAGATAAAAATACTCACCAAATACAGATAAAATACTGATCAAATGCAGATAAAAATACTCACCAAATACAGATAAAATACTGATCAATTACAGATAAAAATACTCACCAAATACAGATAAAATACTGATCAATTACAGATAAAAAATACTCACCAAATACAGATAAAATACTGATCAATTACAGATAAAATACTGATCAATTACAGATAAAAAATACTCACCAAATACAGATAAAATACTGATCAAATGCAGATAAAATACTGATCAATTACAGATAAAAAAAATACTCACCAAATAAAGATAAAATACTGATCAATTACAGATAAAATACTGATCAATTACAAATTTAAAAAATACTCACCAAATACAGATAAAATACTCACCAAATACAGATAAAAATACTCAACAAATGCAGATAAAATACTGATCAATTACAGATTTAAAAATACTCACCAAATACAGATAAAAAATACTCACCAAATACAGATAAAATACTCACCAAATACAGATAAAAATACTCACCAAATACAGATAAAAAATACTCACCAAACACAGATAAAATACTCACCAAATACAGATAATACTTACCACATTCAGAAAAAATACTCACCAAATTCAGGAAAAAATACTCATTAATTCTAATTCAGAAAAACTTCTGACAAATACAAATAAAATACTGATGTGTGTGTGTGTAGGAAAAGTGTCACTCAGGAAGGAGGAGTTGTGCGGGTACAATGGAAAGGAGAACTGGTTCCCTCTGCAGCCTGTTGACCCCAACTCAGAAGTTCAGGTAAGGTGTGCTTGTACGCCCACGTGTGCGTGTGTGTGTGTGCGCGTGTGTGTTTACTGCTATAAGTATGTTAGTGTTTGAGATAGATGTTGAGAAACTGTTTACTGGGAAAACTTAGTGTTACAGATCTTCCATGATGCTTTCCTGGGTTTATAAAAGCTGTTGTCAGAGTGTGTCAGTGCAGGTGTGTGTGTGTGTGTGTGTGTGTGTGTCGGTGCAGGTGTGTGTGTGTGTGTCAGTGCAGGTGTGTGTGTGTGTCAGTGCAGGTGTGTGTGTGTGTGTGTGTGTGTGTGTGTGTGTGTCGGTGCAGGTGTGTGTGCGTACGTTAAGTTCATCCATCCCAGACACTGCCATCCATGTCTCTATGGACTTTGCTTTGGGCACTGGTGCCCAGTCATGTTGTAAGGGGAAGGGGGGTCGAGCTCCAAACTGTTCCCACAAAGTCTGGATCATGGATGTCTTGGTATGCTGAAGCATTCAGAGTTCCTTGCAGTTGAAGGAACACTGAGAGATGGGGGACCAGTGCTAGAGGACCGGAGTGAGCGGGGTGCAGTGTGGGGTGTGATAAGTGCTGTGAGGTAGGAGGGTGCAGGACCAGTTTTAGCTTTGTAAGCAAGCATCAGAGTTTTAAATCTGATCCGAGCAGCTACAGGGAGCCAGTGGAGGGATCGGAGCAGTAAGGTAGTGTGTGTGAACTTGAGAACATTGAACATTGAATTCTGGATCAGCTGTAGGGATTGGATAGCGGTCAGAGGAAGCCCCGCCCCGCTAAGAGAGACTTACAGTAATCCAGTCTTAAAATGATGAGGGACTGAACCAGAATCTGAGTTTCCTCTGTGGAAAGAAATGGGCGGATCCTTCTGATGTTATAAAGAAGGAAGAGACACGGCTGAGAGACGTTAGCAATGTGGCTAGAAAAGGACAGTCGGTTGTCCATAGTCACTCCCAGGTTGGGAGCCACGACAGAGGGGGAGATCCTAGCCTTGTCATCTGAGAAGACAAGAGTCACCTGAAAAGAGTAAGACTTCTGTCTTACCAGGATTTAGCTTAAGGTGGTGATCCACCATCCATGATGATATGTTAGCTATACATGCTGAGATCTTGGCAAAGACCTGGGTGTCTGAGGGAGGGACGGACAGAATGAGTTGGGTGGTATCAGCATAGCAATGATATGAAAAGCCATGTGATGATATAACCTCACCAAGAGATTGAGTATAGAGGGAGAACAAGAGAGGACCAAGCACTGAGCCTTGTGGGAGACCAGTGGTCAGTTTGGCTAATGAGGAGATGGATCCTCTCCACGATACCTGATATGATCTGTCAGCTAGGTAGGAAGCAAACCACCGCCAAGCTGTTCCCTGGATTCCAAGACTCAAGAGGATGGACAGAAGAGTCTCATGGTTGACTGTGCCGAGTGGCCTAGTAGAATGAGGACAGAAGACAGTTTGGCAGATCTAGCCGCATGCAGTCTCTCAGTGACAACCAAGGGGGCTGTCTCTGTAGAGTGTGCAGCTTTGAAGCGTGACTGTTTTGGATCTTGAAGGCTGTTCTGGGACAGATAAAGAGACAGTTGATATAAACAATGTGTTCTAAGACATTAGATAGGAAAGAGAGAAGTGATACTGGTCTGTAGCTTTTGAAGATCCATAGTGGATTTCTTCAGTAAAAATGTAATCCTTGCAGTATTGACTGCTGAAGGCACATGACCAGATGACAGAGAATTGTTGATGATGGACAGTAGGAGGGCAGGAAAATTAAATTTCCTGGAACACAATGGAAGGGAGTGGATCTAGTGAGCAGGTTGTAGAGTTTCATGACAGGGTCACTTGTAGGATTTCTTTCGTTGGGAGAGTAGAAAGATACATTAATGAGGTAGGAGAATTCTGTAAAGGATTAGGCTTACATGAAGTAGAGCCATAGCTCTGGCATATTTCGGCAGTTTTCTTGTCATAGGAGACTGCAAAGTTTGCAGCAGTAATGGAGGAAAAGATGTTGTAGAGCTTGCAAGGATCCACAGTAGATGTCCAGCTTTTCCTTGTACGTCTTGGCAGATGTAATGTCTGATGAGAATCTGCGACAAGTAGAGATTTTCTCCATTTTCTCTCAGCTGATCTCAGTTCTTTTCTGTTACTACACAAACCATCAGAAAGTTTGTGCTGCTCCTTGAACTTCCGTTGACACGCCAGCAGCTGCTGGTTCAGTCCCTCTACTGTCATTGGATCCATTGAGGCAAAGTGTTATGTCAAGACCCACA
Organism: Parotocinclus cabessadecuia; assembly: GCA_036873895.1. Lineage (NCBI taxonomy): Eukaryota > Metazoa > Chordata > Actinopteri > Siluriformes > Loricariidae > Parotocinclus > Parotocinclus cabessadecuia. The sequence continues at coordinate 4,016 of JAYJMA010049501.1, read as the reverse complement.
TGCGGATCAAAGGAGGACAGCTGGATGGCTTCAAGTGCAGGTTTATTGTGAATATAGATGTGAAGACAGCTATAACACATACAGTAGTTCAGGACAACGGTGAGCATGATGAAAATGAGAGGACAAGACGGGAAACCTGGAGGTAGCAAATGAATAAGGATAACAGAATATAAAATAATCAATTCAATTAAATTTAATTCAAATGTATTTATATAGCGCTTTTTACAACAGAGCATTGTCTCAAAGCAGCTTTACAATCTTATTTTATCTTAAAAGGCCAATCCCAAATTGAGCAAGCCTAGGGCGTCAGTGGAAAGGAAAAACTCCCTAAAAGTAGAAGGAAGAAACCTTGGGAGGACCAAGTCTCAAAATGGGACCTCCTCCATGGGTGGTCTAGATGTTAACTGAATAAATACTTAAGAATATTAAAGTAATAGTAAAATTAAGTAAATAATATAATTTAAAATAAATAACAAAATAGATTTAAAAATAAGTCCTCAGTGGGAAGTCCTTGGAGGCACATGGTCTCCTAAATAATGGAGGAAGTTACTGCACTTTGGTGGGACTGGGTTCTGTTGATGAACACCAGTAGAGTGATGCTGAGGTGGAGGCACATCTAAGTGTGAGGTGCTGGAACTGGTATGGGAACATCACCTCGGGGAGAAAAGAGAAAATGTAGTTACTGATGGGTTAGGAGCACAGAGTCTATTCATATATCAGTCAAGCATATCATTTATATAATATTGTATATAAATAATAATATAAACTATTTTACGAAAAAGCTTTTGAATTTATTTCATTAAACATAATCAAGCAAATAAAAAGTCACAGAAAGTTGTTTGATTAATCAAATGAGATGCAAACTCAATTATTGTGATCAACTAGCAAGTGACATATTCATGGGGGTGAACAGAAGCATGTTAACCACCAACCTTCAACTTTTGTTTGGTTGTGAAATAATTTGGATGTGTGTTTTTTTTGAATGTGTGTTGTCAATAAAGTGTATGATTTAACAATGTGTGTGTGTGTGTGTGTGTGTGTGTGTGTGCAGGCACATGCGTGTGATGAATTTCCCCGAAGAACACAGCAGAGCCACATGTAAGCGTCAGTCCGAACACTGAAAACGGCAGGCAAGAATCAGAGTAAAACAGTCCGTCAGCAACAGAATAACTGGAATAATTTTTATTTATTTATTTTTTGAGCTTTTTTGAGAGTAGTTATTGAATGCATTTTGTGTGAAAGCATTGTCAAGTGATTCACATTTTATTCTACTTAAGAGCACTGCAATTGCAGCCATGTGAAGAGTTTTGAACTAAGAAATTCATTTAACCAGTTGCAAAAAACCCACTAAAATCAACTGATAATTCCACAGCTTTGTTATAGCTAACATTTTTCTTCTTGCATCTAATCAGTCGAATAAAGAACATTAGATCCTACTGCTCCTGCATATTTGTGACTGATGGGATATAGAGTCTATTCCTGATTTCCTATGAAATCCTAGGATGTGACAGGCATCAACAACACCATATGGGCACGCAAAACACTTTGAACAGACAAGCCTCTAAATGACTCTCTAATTATACAGACACAATAACCAAATCAGAAAAAACTGACTCTTCCTAATAACCAGTTCTACCCCCAAGCAGCTATTCAATTTTTCAGTGCTTTGATTAGAGAGGCAATACCATGTGTCTGTGTTATTTTGCTACAGTATGTTTATACCTGATTTACACAGAAAGAGCTTCTCAAATGCTACAATTATGTTGTCCATTGCTTTGTTGATGATGCCTGCTTGTTTGCAGGAACTGTTGTTTGCGATTAATAATATTGTCATGTTGCTTGTGTTCTTAAGCTGTCAGATATTGGTTTGGGAAAGAAAGGATTATTACGTTTATGATGAGTGGAAGGATTCACCAGTGCAGCGTGTCAACGTGTTCTCCTGTTAATAAAGCTTCTTTCCTCTTCTGTCTCGTCTCTTATTTGTTGTAATTTCTCACAAATACCATATTTAACTGTCTAATGGATATCTTTAACTATTTAGCATCAGCATTCATAAAGAGACGATTTGCATTCAATTGGAACATGTCTGTAGAGATTTGCTTACATTTATCAACAACCCCTTTATTTCAGACAACACCACACATTTTTAAAAACATTCTGCACCAGACATGATTACACATTCTAACCTGCAATTGACAATGACCTGCTACTCAAGAGCGCATTGGTCGTTCATGTCCAGTTGTCCAGTCGTGTCAAACTTATTTATATAGCACTTTTTACAATGAAGCATTATAACAGCTTTACAGTTTTATATTATCTTATGAGGCCAAAGTGACAGCGGAAGCCTAGAGTGACAGCGGAAAGGAAAACTCCCTAAACATTATGAGGAAAAAGCCTTGGGAGGACCAAGACTCAAAAAGGGACCTATCCTCCTTGGGTGGCTTCGATATTAAATGTAAGAATAAAAGTAATTTAATTAGTGTTTATATTAATATAAATTGTGGTGATGCAGACAATTCAGACTCTATTACCTAGGCTTGTGCATTAAAAATAAAGGTATTGTGTCACACCCTTGGGTGGTCCCAGCGACCAAACCTGTCCTATCACGCGCACCGTCAGTTCTGATCACGCACACCTGGGACTCATTTCATTCACATTATTTATACACTCCTCCCGCACTCCTTTGTTGCTAAGTCACTTGGTCCATACCACGTTTCTAAGCGTTTTGTTTATACTTCATTGTGGAAGTTTGTCATCGCTATTACTTACTGTTATCGACCCTGTTTCTGTCCCTTGACCTCGTCTCTCGCCTCGCTCTTTGGATACAGTTTTGCCTTGACTATCTCCGCTATTTTGAACGGTGCGTTACATGTTGCACTTCAGAAACAATGAAAATAGTTGTTCAAATGTTTTAAACCATTGGTATATACCATGTAGAATCATATATGAGATTTATGGAAAACATATACTCATATATAATAAGATATATGTAACGAAGCGGACCAAGGAGACGGAGACAGAGGCAGCTTGTGTCGAATTCAGGGTTTAATGGAGCAAACGGTAGGAAAAAACAGGGTCAAACAGTCCAGGATCAGAAACCAGGAGAGGCAAAACGAGAACCAGAGGGTCGAGACGAAAGCAGAGTCGAGGCACGGTAGGTCTAGCGAAATAACAAACTGACAAGAGCGCTTAGAAACAAGGTAGGGACCAAGTGACTTAGCAAGGTGGCAGTGACGGGGGTGCATATAAATAGGGTGAACCGACATGAAACCCAGGTGTGTCTAATGAGGTGCAATCAAAACTCGGGTGATGGTGTTTGAATTGCAAAAATACATAAGAAACAGGTCTTTTTGGAATGGGACAAAATTTTTGCAACTCTCATTTTTTTCCTAAACACAATAATTCTGTTCACAGACATGCACAATTAGTCTATACTGTATAGTACAGGTATGAATACTGACGTGTAAGAGGTATGTATGTCTTTGTATTGTCAAGCCATTAAGCACTTAGCAGACATGACATTAGAAAGTCACTGTTTTTTCTCGCTTCCTTTCTTTCTCTTGCAGAGAAATTCATCTATTAGGGCAGTGACTGTGATTATAGACCATGGTTCTAGCAATAATGGGCTAGGAGTGGATGTAGATATAAAGAATACTGAAGGGAGTAAGAAGGCAAAGAAACAGAACAGATACCTGCATTTATCTATAAGTTTTGAAATTACTGTAATTTTTAGATGGTAATACAAAGCCCTAAAAGCACCCAGGTGGTAAAATGTTTAGTAGAGACCATAAGGACTTGATACAGTTTGGTGCAATTAGGGGTATTAGCTAATAACCTTTAGTTGCTTGCACACTCTGTCAGCATCCTTGGGCACCATGGGCAGAAGTCCTCTATATAGTCTAGGAAGGTGGCCCAATGAACTACATTACCCAGAAGCCATTGCTTGGTCACATAGTTTAGCTCATATATATATATATATATATATATATATATATCTGTGTGTGTGTGTGTGTTTT
>JAYJMA010049480.1:0-10993 GCA_036873895.1 Parotocinclus cabessadecuia | reverse complement strand
ACACACACACACACACACACACACACACACACACACACACACACACACACACACACACACACACACACACAAAGAGCCGAAGTTAAAACACATGCTGCCTTAGACATCTGCAGCTTGAACTCAGGGACTAAAAATACAGGAGGTGTCAATCAATCAGCTGATATCAGGGAATTTCTGTGGGTAAAACAGGCGGAACCTGTCCCAATCCTTCCTGTCTGTGACTGAATCCCACAATTAAATGATCAGCTATTTCCTCTTATGGCTTTGTTAAGTAAGAGCTGTCACCAAGTCATTCATCATGTAGTAATGCCTACAGAATGATATATAACCTGATATGCAGCAATGTCTATGAGTGAACCACACTGAAGAGTTTGCCCAAGCTACTGTGTCCTTGTACCATGATCAGTAAGCAGACAATGTCATGCATCTTAAGTGCTGAATCTTATTGATATTCAAATTCAAGTTAAAAGATATTCAAGTAATTAGAGTATGAGTTAATAAGCTTGTAATCTGTGTGCTGACAATACCTATAAGACCAAACCCAGAGGTAAAGCTTGGTATACAGGTATCAACTATGTACGGAAAGCTCAACTCAGAAGACATTAATTAGTGTGAAGTACAAATACCATGAAATGGCAAAATACTGTATATGAGTCTGATACACAATCAGCCCATATACAAATATAAAAAATAATAAAGCACAACCCTTAATCCCTTGGTCAAAAATTTGAACATTTTATACAATATCTTTAATGATAACAGGAACGGTTTCAAAAGAGGTGGGAGTGATTTAGCAATGAGACTCCTTTGTCCTTTCTCCATGTCTCTTTGCCATGAATATGATATGGCTGTCATGAAAAAATAAAATGTATGTACCCATTGTGACACAATGCCTAAAACTGACTCACACTTGCCTTTTTTAGAAATAGAGTTCTTAGGATGTAGATGATTGATGTAACCCATAGTCAGGACCAGAATAACTTGCACTATTGGTAAAGATTGTAATATATAAATGACTTTGTCTTTGTAATTTAAACATGTAAAAAAAACTTGAAACAGATCTACATACAAGAATACAATGCAACATGCAAATGTTTCTTTCACATTCTTATCCACTTTGACATGGCTGCGAGACATCCAGGGTCTAGCCGATGGCATGGAATCAAGGTAGGATCAACCCTAGACACTCCACCATTTAAACTAACATGTCTTTGAACTGTAAGAGAAAATCGGAGTACCTGGAGTAAACCCACGCAAACACACTGAGAACAGGCAAACTCAATGTGTAACTGAATCATGTTGGGAACTGTTCACGCTTTAAGTTAACCTTAGTGTTCATTCACAACTTCCTATAGAGCCTTGTAACATGTGTACACTTATAGCTTGGAATTAAAATTCAGTTTTTTCCTGAAACATATTTCTAAGCAATCTGAATGTAAATTGTGACACAAAGGATATTCAAACAAAAAAGAGCCGTCTATTCATTTTTCAAATAGGCTGCCCCCCTCAGATGTTTTGCAAATCTGGATCCTGTAATTTTTGCCTATTCCACCTAGGAATATTATTTGAGCTTTGTCAAATTGGTTGAAATACAGCAATTATTTTTTTTTTTTAATCCTGCAAGTTTTTTGACAGATTCTCTATGAAGTTCTGCGCTTTGACTTGGCCACTCTAATATTTTGAGGTTTTTGCTTTAGAACCACTCATGTATATCTTTGGTAATATACTTATGGTCATTGCAAAGTTGTTAGATTTATTAAAGACTGGCACAAGTTTTTTTCCCCTAAGAATATCCTGTATTTGACATTTTGACCAGTTTCCCAGTCCCTGTGGATGAAAAACCTCCATGCAGTATAAAGGTTTGATACATGGGTGATGAGCATGGTTTGGTTTTCTCCATACATAGCAGTTTTTATCTAATCAGACCAGAGTAGCTTTATGCATAACTTTATGCCTTGTGTCATAAAACATTCTGGCATTTCAAATGGCTTTTTTCAGGAACCTTCCATAAAGGCCAGCTTAGGAAGATGTCCATGTCCAAACTCTGCCATAGATTTCTCAGTCTCCTTCAGAGTAACCTTTCACTTTTTGGTTGCTTCTCTGGTAACTGCCCTCTTTAGTCAGGCTTTTGAAGGACTTATGGACTAATTTGTGCTCCATGGAATAGTATTTTTATATTTTTATAACCACATCCTGATCTATTCTTTCCTAAATCTTAGTCCCAGACTCCTCAATGACTAACTGATCTTCATGAACTTTTTCTAGGTTTCTCTGAAACATTACTTCTTTACAGAATAAAGTGCATTCATATTGAGATAATAGGACACAACAAATACAATTTGTAGTGCTCTATTCAATCAATTAGGGGCCATCTGTCATATTTTTACTATTGAAGTGAAGTAATCACAAATATTTTCCTTAGAATTATTATTTGACATTTATCAACGTGTACCTCAAACATTTATTCTGTTCTATCCCTAGAAATGATTATTTAAATGTTCTCAGTACCTGTCTGTTGCATTAGAGAGGTTTCTGGCCCTTCTATGTTTCCATACAATGCAAGGATGCTGATGTTGTAAAGTGTGTTTGGCTGCAAGGCAGTGATGTTGTGTTGCAAGCTGTTGTTGTCCAGGTAATGACTTTGTGGAAGTTTTCCAACTAAGAATGAAGGAGCAATGAAAAAAGTAATTAATACAAAAATAAGGCATCAGAATATAGCAGGTGCAACAATGATTATGATGATTATTAAAAAAAATACAAAAATTCAAAAAAATTCAAAATACTTCATGGTGAAGTAAGAACAATACAATAAGATGACAGATAAACAGTACAGATTCTTACTGTACATAAGTTAAATGAGAGAAAACTTGAGAGTTGTTTATGGGCAAGTTTAGGTTCATCTCCTGAGGCATCTTGTGCAATTATGACAAAATCCGAAACTGATTTGTAAGCAGATTTGCAATGGTATTTCATTTCATTTCTATGGAATATACACAATAGACCACAAAGTTTGTAGACACACAAAATGTATGTATAAAAGCATGGGTATTTTCTAGGTAATAGGTTATTTCTATGGATTTTGAAACAAGGCCAAAATGTGACTCTGTTCAAGCCACCAAAGTTTTTAAACTATGTTTCCTGTTTCACTCAAATTATGGTTGCGGTGAATACAATTTAAGGAAGTGAACTGATATTTGTCTATGGATTTGCTTAAAATTATAAATCTGCTAACAATGAGGGCACTGTTTACATAGTTTCTCATCTGTACATATACAGTGCTCTCTCGCCACTTCGCGGTTAACCTTTCGCGGACTCGGTGCATTGCGGATTTTTGCGGAACTCTGCACATCTGCACATGCGTAGTACGTGCGGTATAGTTAACGTATACATATAAATGTATTTGATAAACTTTTACATTAAAAAATCACAAAATTTATAAAAACAAATAAAAAAAATATTAATTCTAACAATAAAGAAATGTTATAAATCATAAAATAGTACAATTTACAGTAAATAGCGTATTTACTCGGACGAATACACACCAAAAAGGAGAAGTAAGACTAGAGCATCGCCCGCCTGAGTCGCTACTTGCCAACAACAAGTTTTTGTCTGCAGTGTTGTGTTAACTGTTTGTAAAAGTTTCATTATAGACTGAATTCATTCAAGCCCTATGATACCATCCAAACATCCTGCAAGTTCTACGGCTAAAATAGTGTATAAATACTAAAATAAATATAACCTGGACCTGGAACATAACCCCGTGTTAAACGGGGGAACACTGTACTGTAAGACAGGAAGGATGAAGACCTGAAATTGATATACTGCCAATTTTGGTAGTTTTGCCATCTACAAAGAATGGCAAGGTTTGTAATTTTGATCGTAGGTACACTTAAGCTGTGAGGCAGATTCTTAAAAAACATTTTAAGGAAATCTAAAGGAAAATCACATTGTAAGATTTCTAAATAATTAGCAATAATTCTGGCTCTCACAGACCTGTTTTTTCTTTAAGAATCCCTTCTAATCCACACTTCTTACCTCTATTAATTGCACCTGTTTGAATTTGTTAACTGTATAAAGACACCTGTCCACACACTCAACCAATGACACTTCAACCTCTCCACCATGCCCAAAAAAAAGAGATGTCTAAGGAAACCAGGGACATGTGTAGATCTGCGCAATGTTGAGATGGGCTACTGCACAATAGTGCTAATAGGCAACAGCTTGGTGAGAAGCCACCAAATTATGTTATTATTATATTAATAATCTTATTAAATTATGTTATTATTATATTATGTTATTATTATTATTATTATGTTATTATTAAATTATTATAATCTTCCTTGGTCTAGAAGACCTCACCTCATGGAGTAAGGATGATTCTGAGAAAGGTCAGAAATCAGCCCAAAACTACACAGGATGACTTGGGCAATGCCCTGAAGAGTGCTGGGACCACACTCTCAAAGATGACTGTTAGTAACACACAACGTCATCATAGATTAAAATCCTGCAGGGCACGCAAGGTCCCACTGCTCACGCCAGCAAATGTCCAGGCTCATTTAAAGTTCACCAATGACCATCTGGATGATGCATGGGAGGCATGGGAGATGGTCATGTGGTCAGCTGAGACCAAAATAGAGCTTTTTGTTATGACCTCCACTCGTCGTGTTTGGAGGAAGAAGAAAGATGACCATAGGGTGGAAACATCATACTTTGTGGGTGCTTTTCTACACAGAGTAGAGAGGATAACTGCACAGTACTGAAAGCAGGATGGATGGATGGATGGGGTCAAGTATCTAGAGATTTTGATCAGCAACCTCCTTTCCTCAGTAAGAGCATTGAAGTTGTGGCTTCCAGCATGCCAATCACCTGAAACATACAGCCAGGGCAACAAAGGAGTGGCTCCATAAGAAACATTTCAAGGTCCTGGAGTTGCCTACCTTCAGTCAGTCTAAAGACCAGAACCAAATAGAAAATCAATGGAAGAAGCTGAAAGTCAGTGTTGCCCAGTGACAGTCCTGAAATCTGAAAGATCTGAAGAAGGTCTGTATGGAGGAGTGGGCCAAAATCATGGTGCAGAACTACAGGAAATGTCTGACCTAATTGCAAACAAAGGTTTCAAAAGTATTAAATAGTAATTTTTGTTTTTCTATTGTATCAAAAGTTGTGAGACGGGTTAGGGCCCAAGGATGCGGGAATGAAGGAACCCCACAACGTATAATAAGAATGGGGAAATAACTAAAGAGGCAGAGCAAAAGGTTCTTCAAAGTGCAAAAACGAAAAAAAGGAGTTTGCCATCACATCGCGTCGGATATAATCCGCCTCATTGATTGCTCTGTAGCGGCAATCAGAGATGACGGCGGATCGTGCCAGGGCATAAGGAAGGAATCTTAACATCAAATACTTATCTTGTGGATTAAAAGGTAAATTCATTATTTAAAAATCATACAATGTTTCATACAAAAATGTTTCATAATCTGTCTCTCACAATTGAAGTGTACCTACGATAAAAACCTCTCCATTCTATGTAGGTGGGAAAAATTAGCAGCAGTGTATCAAATACTTATTATCCCTGATTACATTTGGAAGACAATGCAAACAGTGTATTCAATGTGCTCTAAATGCATGCAAGTTAAGCCTTACCCAAGTTCCAGGACAGTTTATACTCAGTGGCTCCTACAACGGTGCTCCACTCCACTCTGACTGAAGAACTAGTATAGGACATGACCTTGAAATTGGACACATAACCCAGGGGAGCTAAGGAAAATGGAAGAAGAGCAGTACTATTAGATCGGCTATTGTCTCCTTATGTAAACAGTAAAACTGTCTAGATTTTCATACTTTCAGACATAAATCCCTTCACATTTGTTTAGTATACATATAAACCACATGTTTTATTAATACTATTATAATATAAATATTTAATTAATGTAATCTAGTGTTCTGTTAATGTTAATAAATGCTCTGTCTGATACCTTGTCAAGTAAACATTCTTGTTCAGGATAACGATCACATCACGTAATATCTCAACAAAAGTGATGTGATTTCATGCAATTTGTTGAGGTCAGTGGGAATTTACAATTGCTACCGTGCAAAACTGTGCAATGGTATTCTAGATTTTTAAGTTTATATTCTACTTATTCTGTTTTCAAGTTTTAGTGGCCACTTTGAGGTTCTACAGTTATAGACTGTAGTCCATTTGTTTCTCTATATCTTTTATTAGTCCCCTTTGCTCTAATGATCAGTACTCAGGAACCCAAAAGATCATTCTCAGCACTGAAATGCACACTGACATGGTGGTGGTGTGTTAGTGTTTGTGTGTGTGTGTGTATATGTGTGTGTGTGTGGAGGGGGGTTGGGGGGTGCTTACATGTCCTGAAAGTAGCGGTGATACCAGGTCCCACCAAAGTACCAAACAGCACATAGAGAGAAATCACGTACTCTGTGTCATATACCAGATTTTTCAGAACATACTCTGTAGTGCTGCTATTCAGGGCCAGCTGCCTTGGACGATCTCTTCCAACAAATTCTAGATGTTTAACACAGAAACATTCTCTTTGAATTGTTTTAATATTTATAGGTAAAGCACAGAGAAATTAGCCATAATTAAAAGCAAAATTACATGCCTATAAAAATATTCAGAAAAAGGTAACCCCGCATCGGGTGAACTTTCTGAGACCTTTCATCTTGATAGATTATGCAGAGGCATTTTCTTCTGTCAACTTTTCTTTTTCTTTCCAGTAGTTTTTTTTTCCCACATATTCTTAATAAGACTTTGCTCTGTGTCTGTCATATAAGTAATAAGTCCTCACACCCACTCTCATTACAGAATGTCCAAAGGTTGTTAATTTCACGTAGAGGCCACCAACAAAATCATTTTCTTTCAAAGGCACTGGTTACAGATGGGATTTGAGATGACAAAATCCTTAATATAAACTTACATGATCTTATTCAATCTTATTGAGTTTGTACGCTCCTGGTCATTACCTTCCTGGAATTTCAAAATGAGAAATTCAACCAGCAGTAAACAAACACATAATTCTGCAAATGGCAATGCACCAAAATGGTTTATTAGATTGATGTTCTCTGTTTAATATTTGAACATTAAATCTCCTCTCTTTTTTAATAAAAAAACCTGTCAATTTTAGACACCTACTACGTGTGGCAACTTTTATGGCCATTCTAAAACCGTAAAACAGTTTGTTTTGCATACTTTTCTTTTTAATAACATCTAACCTCCTTTTAGCTTCAGTTTCTTTCTTCTGAGGAAAACATCAAAGGCAGAGTGAACTTGAGTACATGAGTACAATATTGCAAACAGGCTTACTACCCACAGCTAAAAAGCTATTTTCTAAAAAGAAACCATTAAGAGGCATTTTCCCACAAAATAATGGCCATGTTCATACTGCAAAGTACTAGCAGTAGCTTAAACATAAGATAAACAGAAGCATGTCAAACTGAATAAGAGTGCAACAGTTCTTGAGGGTTCCTTGCATTCATTTTAAAATATCCCCTAATTGTTGTGAGCAGTGTAGTTATATAGATTATTTACAAATATATGTTCTTTACAAATGTTACAAAATGAGATTAGGGACGAATGGACTTTGATTGTAGAATATGCGTGTGAGCGTGCATTCATGGACACAAACACTGCTGAGCAAATCAACAATCAAGAACATGAGGAATAGACAAAACAAAGACAGAACAAAAGTAAGTCAAATGATTTTTAAAAATGATTCAATGAAGGGACTAAATACATATGAAAGACAGGAAGGTGTAAACACAGATAACACATCACCATGTGTTACCTGTTGTGGGAGCCCAGGCCAGCCTGTACCCTGTTGCTCCAGTAACCGCATTCCAAGAAGTAATAGCACTGCTGGTGCTTAAAGCAGTAGCCTTCAGATTCTGTACTGCACTGTTCTCCACTGAAAGAGAGGAAGACTTCATACTTCAGTTATCTGATCAAACAGGCACTGTTATTTTTTCAGTACAATTCCAATGGCAATGTATACAATTTGCATTCTGAGGATTGTTACAGGTGTTTTTTTGGGACTTACAGGTTTTTGCCTTGGCAGGAGTGACAGGCCCTTCCACATCTACAAAGACAGGGTTGATACTGATAGTATACTCTGTGCCAGAATTAAGTCCTTGCACCATGTAAGAGTTATACCTCGCCCCCAGGTGTATGCTCTGGACATGGCCCTCTGCAGACACAGACAAAGAAACACCATCTTCTAAACTTTTGATGTGTTAGTTCTCAGGAACACATCAATTAAAACATATAAATTTTCTATAAAAAATCCAAAAGTCTAACATGGTTCTGAAAATGGCATTTGTAAAGCCAGCCCAAGGGTTCAAAAATGAGTCTGCACCACAAACAGCACACATTATCAATGTGCAAAATATAGCACAAATCACAAGTTACATTCACATTAGAATATGGTAACCAACCATTCATATAAGGCAGGATGGATCCTTTGGTGTTTGATTTTGGCATCCAGAGATGTTTTTCTACATAAAATGGTTGTAATGTGTTGTCATTTGAGTTACTGTTGCCTTTGTTAAGCTCAATCCAGTCTGACCATTCTCCTTGGCCATCCTGCATCAACATGACATTTTCAGCCAGAGAACTTCCAACCACTGGATAGTTTCTTTTTCAGGTGGCTATGCGTGATAATCTCAGTAGATCAACAGTTTATGAAATACTCAGCCTGTCTAGCACCAACAACCATGCCACATTTTCATGTGCAGGTCAACTTCACCATGAATACATGCCTAAATGGCTGGTGACTGCCTGAGATATTTGCATTAACAAGCAGTTGAACAGCGTACCTAATGAAGTAACCATTGAGTGTATATGACTTTTCAACAATATTTAGGTAAAAATCTAATAGGTTACGTGAACCACTCACAAGTACCCCCTGTATTTGTAAACAGAGGTTACATTTTGAATTGTTTAATAAAGTTGTAAGTTGTAATAACCTTTTTTTAATTTGTGTATACAGTATTTGGGTATAAAGTACCTACTGTAACAAAATATATTTGTATTAGAAGCCAATAGCCAAGACCATTAAAATTCCACAACTGATTTAACGCTGTTAAATTAACCAAATCTTTGTTTATATAGATTGCTCACAAAAAAATAGGGGATATTTCATTATGGAATATTTTCATGTAATTTTTTTCAAGTATTCCCAAGTAGCCTTTTTTTGTGAGCAGAATATGTTTATGACATATTTATAATATTATATACATGCTTGTACTACTCTGTGTTGTATTTAAGTAATGTACAAACGTGTCAGTTCTATAAAATTTTAAGTGATGGTTGCAGTACAGCTGATTATATCAATATATTATATCTTCTATCACATATACATTATTTCCAGAATGAACTGGGTTGAAAATCACTTATAATTCTGGCCAGGTATGTATACTGCTGAGTACCTGATGATGCCCAGGTGAGTCTGTAGCCTGATGCACCTCTCACTGAGAGCCAGCGTGTCTGCACTGTGTCTGTAGTAGCATTTTCTACCAGTAGCTGCTGAACAGGAATCAGCTTCACTACAAACAAAAAAAAAAACAGTTACGATGGACACACTGATACCAGATAGATTAAGACTTCTTTGTTTATATTGCCATCTAGTGGCACCATCTAAAGGCTTGAATTGTAGGTATTGCTAGAGAAATGTAGGTTATACACCCTAATAAATGACTAAAAATAAATGAGAGCGAGAGAGAGACACACAGAGAGAGAAAGAGAGAGAGAGAGGGAGAGAGGACATAAATCCATACATGTTCTCCCAACAACAGACACAGGCTCAGTGGGTCCCTCTGGATATATGGCATAGATGCTAACTGTGTACGTTTTATCCTCCTCCAAGGTGTCAATCACATGAGAAGATTCAGCGCCCTGCAGCAACTGCTCATAGATCATCCCAGGTCTGTCAGCTGAGGTAATAAAACAATTAACGAAACAATAAAAAAGAAATATCCTGATGTAATTAATTCATATTAACCTAACAACTGTACACTAGTACACTAGAAAAAAACTGCTGCTCACATCTCGGGATGTAGATTTTGTATTTATCTACTTGGCCGGGTGGAGAAGTCCAGCCTAGACGTAAAGAGAAAAGCCCCTCCTCGATCACACGGAAGTTTGCTACTAGTGGCAGAGGAACTTAAAGAAGCAGAAAAGACAACAAGGTAAATATAATGGATAAATACTAGTTCTACTTCTAGGCTTTAAAGTTACCTGGATAACTAAACACCTCTTTCATTATACTCACTTGTCTCTGTGACCACAGTGGAGGATTCACCAATAAGTCCAGGGTAGATAACATTGACAGTGAGGGAGTACTTAGTCTTCGGAATCAGTCCTTCTATCTTGGCAGTTTCTACATCTCCCTTCAAATCAATCTGAGACAGAATGGCGAGTTTTAGAATATGCCACCATTTACAGAGCACATATCACACATGACACAACACACAATTATATAAAATGGAACTAACAAATACAGATGCATGTTTACCCTATATTCTAGGTTCTTCCGGCAGCTATTTTCACACTTTGTGGACATGCCCACATTTACAACAATTTTGGCACTCTGTAATAGACTTCATGTCCCTCACTCTGGGGCACAACATTCCACTACCCCCTCTGCTCTGCCTGCTGGGTGACCACAAAAGTATTGAACCCCATACACAAAATACTGCCCCTATACTCGATGCCACAATTGACAAATAAGTAATTCTCAAGTAGTGTAAGACTAGACATTCTATAAATATGACATACTGGAAAAACTGATGGGAAAGTTGCCATAGAAAATAGTTAATTAATAATATTTAATACTTTATGGGAACCCTTTGTTTGTACAAATTAGCCACCACTCCTTAGACTTACCAGTCTCCTTGATCAAGTCAACATAGACAGAAAAAAACTACATTATAGGGCTTAATTATACCTAATTTTACATACTAACACATATACATAAAC
>JAYJMA010049469.1:0-10994 GCA_036873895.1 Parotocinclus cabessadecuia | reverse complement strand
TTACAGACCATCTTCTTCTTTAATCAATTGCTGCATGACCCGACATTCAGTTCAGAGGCAGTCATGTCATTTTCCTTTAATATTTGTTGGTATATTTAATGGTTCATTATTCCAGCAATTCCAGCAATTCCAGTCAGCCATCCAGTCCCAAAGGTCGAATTACAGGCCTAAACCATCAATTTACTCAATTACTTCTATAACATAATACTTTGAATACTCTTAAACAGTTTACTTTTTACTCACTACATTTTCAAAACAGGGTTGTTACTTTTTATGAATTAATGCATTTATCTGTGCAATTGATCTTTTATGGTTCAAAGAGTCAATGTAGCTATTCTTTGGGTTAATTACTGAATCGTAATAAACTGCATTATGGAAGACTGTCATGTTTAAATAAGAGTGATCAGCAAAAATGCAAAGTGTTCTGTATGTGTTTGTTCAGCAGTTTGAAAAGGTTTTTGATTCTGTATTTATATGATTATGATTCATGTACTACAAACCATTATGTACCCTCAGTATCATGGATATGTGCCTCTTGCTCTCAGAAAAATGCATCCTGTTTTTAAAGAAATACATTGATTTTTACTTTAAGTATGTCCAGCAGCATATACTTATATATTTCTACTAAAACACTAACACTAAAAACACTGCTCACAAATATTAGGGGTATTTATAATAGTTTATAATAATAGGGGTATATTAGATATTTCAAAATTAATATGAAGAGGATCCCACAAGAGCTGCTGAATAATCTGATCCTGTTCATGCTTCATCACTGTCAGTGTGTTTTGGCACTCTTGGGTGATCATACACCCTACTGACCAGTCAATGTGTGATACTCTCATCCAGTTTAACCTGCTTCTGTTCACCCCCATGAATATATCACTTACTACTCAATCACCATAACTGAGTTGGAATCTCATTTGCGTAACTGAACAACTTTCCTTGACTTTTCGTTTGCTTTTCTGGCGATGTTGTTTGATTAAGCATAATCAAATGCTACTTTTTCATGTTCGGATCGCTTCATATTCATTTTGAAATATCATCTAATTTTTTGTGAGCAGTGTATTTAAGCCATACTTCAACTTTGACTTGAGAATTAACATGGGATGGTACAGGATGAGTCAAAAGTCACAGAACACCTTTTTATTTTGGAAATAAAAGAGAAAATGGCATATCTGAATACCCCAGCAAGTCATGGGTGAGGGGGAATGTCTCTTAGTGTATGTCTGGAACATGGTTGCCATCTTCAAAGCCACCATATTGGATAACGGGCACGTTTTTTTTCCAATGGAAAGGTGGTTATGTTGTTACGGTGGTTACACACTTAATGACCAAGATAGCAGACATTTGTAGTAATTCTGTAGAATTTTTATTACGTTCAAATATTAATTCAGGAACAACAAGCATTGTAAAATATACTTTGCGAAACACATCCAAACATTTAAAATACAGCTTCAAATGAAGTTTACCAGTACAAAATCCTAGCAATCCTACAAACGGAGCATAATTACAGGTGCTCCAGAGAAGACCTCTGCTACAAAATAAGTGACAGTTAATGCTAAATGATGATTTTAATTTAGAAGCAGGTGTGCAGCGCAGATTCCAGAAATCAGCACTCAAGAAAGCTTATTGGTTGTTCATTATTCTGTTTCATATTATTTAAACACAAATTCATTTTCCTGTTGGTTTTGACTGAATTGTAAAACATTCATATGTCGATATATTACACCCTCTTAAATAAAAAAAAAAGTAATGAAAATACATTCAACAAACATAATGGTTTAGCTAAATACACTGAGTTTGTACAGATTACAATATTTGTGCTCCCTGTGCTATTTATGGCATAATCAGTGGCTGAAACTGTTAAATCCTGTCAAATATTTAGTGCCATAATGTACTTATTTCCTTTGTCTGCTGAACAGGTGTTTTTACTTATTAAACAACCATAAATGTGTTTTATCCCTAACAATGTAACTTGTTTGTTTGTACTTTAAAATACTAAACTATAAATGTCAGCAACATTTCCCAAAAAGTCTAATTTGTTAATACAAAAATATGGTTAATATGGCTAGCTCATATATAGACTCATTTTTACATATTGTTTAATAGCACACATGCCGAGCTATCTTAGCACTGAAGGCTAGATTTACATAGGTGAGAGGGCACAGTGCAAAGTAGGGGTTGAGAATGTCACAGCTAGCTTTTTGCCCATTTTAGTCGCTTTTATCCTGGTCTAAAGCCTGTCCCGGAATTACCTGTTTGCAATAGGAAGAGATGAGTCCATCGCACCCCTTTTTAGACTCTCTTTCTTTCAGATATGGCTAATCATACCTTCCATCTGTGCTTGGTACTTGGTAATTATTGTATTGATGAAAACTCTCTCTGTCTCGTTTTTAAGAGCCAGAGTGTTATGTTATAAATGAGTAACCACATAAAAGTGGTGCTTAATACATTTCTTCCTAGTTATTTAAAAAAAAGGCCGTAGTCTGTATTGCAGTATACAGAACATATAGGCAAATCTTTCTCTAAAAATGACAGACTCTCAGGGAATGGCATTATGTAGGTGTGGATTTTGTGTTTTTTGTGTATCCTCAGACGATACAGCGCTACTTTAAAGGCACAATAAGCAGCATCTCTCCATATTAAAAATGGTACTGTTTCACAGCTTTCGAACACTTAGCCAACATAGACCCCATGATTCAGATGGTCCAGAGTTCATATACTGTATATTACTTGACATACTTTTCCCCCCAAATGTAAACAGTGAATGGGATGGTAATGAAAGATGAAAAAAAGGAAAACTAATAATATAATGGATTTATAAGTACAGTCATAGAAAATAAAAAATAACATAAAAATGAGCTCATTTTGACCTCATACAGCAAACAAAATGCTTGGTTCAAATTACATTTCTACCAAGTTTGGCATGTTAACCTCATCATTCATAACACTGTCCTTATGCTATGTATGTAGATAATGAATTCTACCAACTACCTATATAATTATAGATTTGCAAAACCTGTGCAAACCTAATTTTTATAAACATAAGAAGAAGCACAGTGACTGACAATAAGGATGTATGAGCCCACTAAGGTGGCTGTCAAATATTTATAAGTTTAATACTATACTGAGAGAGAAAAAAACATTCTAAACATGAAGACATTTAGGCATTATAAACAAAGTGCTGAAATATTGAACACAGCTCTATACTAGATTATAAGGCATGTCCATGTTCTGAAGTAATTTGCTCTATAAAATGTAGTCAGATAGATTGGACATGACATCTTAGATAAATGCATTATGCAGCCACAGTGCGCCTGCAAGTCTATACAGTATGATAATAATAGAAATGGGTGAGCTTGCGGAGGTAAAGAGACCACACCACTAATTGTGCTGTGGTAAAAAACTGAACTAGAACCTTGGAACTCAAACATCTCTTCACTCAAACAAACAGTCCGTTTGAATTGTTTTTTTTCCCCCCAAATTTGAACAAAAATGCTGAATTTGAGCTCTAGAAATACAACATCTCAACGGTGTGACCTGTGATCTTCCAAAGGTGACGCACGTAAACCAGTCCGGTCGGTGGCGACAATGAAAAAATACGGTATTGTCGTAAAGCTCAAAAAAATAGAAGGATTATGGAGCGATCACAGGTATATTATGTATATTATATTATGTCATCTTATTATTTAATGATTAATATTATGTATATTGTATCAGTCTGCGATATACGACCAGTCAGTTTCAGATACGTTCAGCATCTGGTACAGCTGTTCCACTGATATATAAGATACCATATCTTGGTTTCACTTTATTTTAATTTTTTATGCCTTCATTTTTATCATCTTTACTGGTTATTATTGTTGTTGTATTAGCTTCCTTTATCTTTTAGCATTTATGCTTTTTATCATTAATTATATAGGAATATACTGTTATTAAATACAGTCATTTGGGGGTCAGGAATGGATTCATCTAATTTACATTACTTCTGGAACCAATTAAGTTCAAATTTCGAGGTTCCATTGCCCTCACAACACTTCTCACAACATAGCACTGCCAGTGACACATTAATGAGAAACATAATGCTACTTAAAAAACCTCACAACATAGTACTGAAGTTGGAAGTGTTAGTGAAATCTCCCTTATATACAAAGACGCAAAAGAAAGCTATATTAAGGTCGGAATACATAATGTGCACAAGAGGAATATTGTTTATAAGAGTGCCTTATTTGTAACGTTTTCTCATTATGTTACTCGTCTGGGAGAACAACCTTAGATTTGTAACGCTGGTGAATACCTGGCAACACACAGAAGCAAAATGTCGCCGACACACATTTGCAAGCGGAAGGAGACCAACAGTAACACAGATTTCACTGAGAACTCAAAAGTGGATAGATTTAAATGATTTAAGGTTAAAGGTTAAGGTTAGATTTAGATGGCATTCCCTAGCTACAGTAATAGCATATCAAGTTCCCACAATGAAAGAAAGGCCAGCTTTCGTGTGTTCCTCATTCATTTTTTGAGGTGATATCCTAAAGGAAAACACAAAGTCTATGTTATAGCATGTTTAGGAAGAGAGACTCATAGCACAGTATTATGAAACTTTAATGAAGTATGTACCATTCTAAAACTGAATGTATGTATCAGAGCTAATGTGTTAGACTGCTAAGAGATCAGACCTGCTATACTTTTCAATAAATACATTCAAATATTAAATCCTGTAAAAGTCTGAGTTCACTAAAATGAAAACAGATAATCCACATACACTCATGTCTTCAAGTTCAACATGTTTAAAACTTAAAAAAAAAATCTTTTATAGCTAGTTTGCAGATGCAGGTCAGTAACAAAAGAAGGATGTCAGTATCAAATCAGTATTGATAGACAGATGCCAGCTCACCTCAGTTTTGGTCAAACTCAAGCCACCTGCATTTCCTGGCTTAGATAAACCTACAGAACAGATACACACATACTCATATTCTCATATTCACAGTTTGATCACATGACTGGTACACTATACCACTATGCTGGTGTGTGTGTGTGCGTGTGTGTAAGAGTACTCACATATATAGGACAACTGTAAGAGGAAAGCCACTGCCAGAACAATCCCTCCAAGTAACCACCTGTCAGAATATGACATCACCAAGCCTTAAGTCTAAACGTTTTATCACCACTGATTTGATATCACAGTACACACTGTGTACCAGGAAAAATAACCATAGCAAAAACTACAACCAAAGCTAAAAATAAGATAAATAAATCGATAAATAAGATATTGTTCTAAACTTACTCACTCAGTGGCTCACACATTCTAGAGCATACCTGGAGAACACAGCAGCACAGAGACAAAGTGTCAAGATGAGGAGGAAGAAGAAGCGGATAAGCTTGCCATCTGAAAGCAAATGATTCATCAATAGGTTAGAAAACTCCTTTGCAAACTAATAACAGGTTTTTTTGTATCTTTTATTTTGATAAGTTTTAAGTTTTAGCATCAGGCATGGTTGTGCTGTAAGTGACAGAACAATTACATTTCTAAATGCATATATTATTATTTAGTCATAAATATGCCTGTTATTGTATATTATACAGAATATGTCCCAGTGTGTATCCATGTTGAGTTTCGACCATACTGAGTCTCTGGCACAGATCATTTCCGACTGTGAACCAGTGTGTGCTTATTATGTATTTTGATGTTATACCATTTATGCATTTATTTATTTGTCAGGCAGTAGTAACAATACTAAGTGTGATCTGTGGGTTCTCTGCAAACCACAAGAGTGGCTAAAGGCATATGATGTGAATAGCAGATGAATATTCCTGCAACACACTCCAAATGAAAGTCTGGACAGGGGCAATTCAGGGTTAGAAATGAGCTAAAAAAACTGAGATCAGTTGATTGTAATCATGATTCCATACAAAAACAGTATCCATGAAAAAGTATCCAAGTTAAGATGGGCAGATCGCCAACAAAGGCATTAAATATTGAAATGTTTCCAGATCTTATTTTTGGAAGAGAAGAAACATCCAGACTTATCAGCAACAAAAGTAAAAGACAAAAGCCAATATCCGTCATGGTATGGCACTGTATCAGTGCTCCTGGTAAATGTCATTAATACTTGTGATGGCAGCATTAATGCAGAAAAGATTTTAGAGCAACATTTGCTGCCTTCATGATAACATCTTTTCATGTGTTTTTTAACAAGACAATACAAAACAAGTCAAATCAAAACCGAAATATGCAAATCCCTTCCAATCTTTCTTTGAGGATCATGATTACAATGACCTGTTGACCTTAGCTTTTTCACATCAATAGATATTTTTAATTTCATTACATTACCTACATTGCCCCATCCCAATTTTTTTTGAATGTATGGCAGGCCTGATTTGCAAGAATGAATGTTTATTAGCAAATGAAATTTGACCAGACTAAACATGAAATATATTGGGTACATACTGTCTATAATAACTATAGCCTTCAACCGACAAGGAACTGCTGCTCAAGAGAGGACACTGCTTGCATGTCCCAACATCTCAAGTGACCCATTAAAAACGATGGGTATTTAAAAAATTCTGAAAATATATCAATACATTGATATATATGAAACCGGTATTTAAGTTTGTTAACCAGTGTTATTATAGATGAGCACGTTCTTTGCTGCTGCAACAGCCTTAAAGAGTTTTACATTAGATTTTGGAACGTGACAGTGCTTCTGGTGTTAGACTGTAAAATCTGGCTCACTTTTGTCATTCCACTGGATTTGCAAGGTGTCTGATTGAGTTACGGTGCCAAAGTTCTTAATCAAAGTTGGCAAATAAATTCTCTAGGGACAGACATTAAATCTTTCTTTCACCTGGAGGTTGGTTGGTGGGCGGGTAGTAACTTTTGCAGGTATATTTAGATGGTGGTGGGACATCCATCAGACAGGTCAGTGACTGATCAGGCAACTCTTTAGCAGAACATAATTCAGTGTGAGGCTCAACCTCTGATAAAAACAGGTCTTTGTGTGAAGAATTAATGGTCTCTGGGGGATCTGCAACGTAACCAGAACACATATACACATTTACATATTGTTCTAAAGAGAAAAAACATTTGCAGCCGTAAACAAGACTTTATAGCGTCTTACCATATGTAAAACAGACGCGTGTGTCTGCTTCTGTATTGCTGCTAATATCTAACCAAGATGACAGTTCAGCAGGAGGGGTTGTATCAGCTCTCCCAAAAATATTACCCCCCAACCATGACTGGCATGATTGGCTGACATCACTCAGGAGCGTGGCCAATGATCTTCTGCCTTTGCGCTTTCGACGGAATATTCTAGACACACACACACACACACACACACACACACACACACACACACACACACACACACTTTTATAGTTTTATTTACTAAATGGTAGTATTCTGTGCAATATTCCTTAAATACTGTTCACAGCACCAGACAAGTTATACATATTTTAAAGCCATTTAATAAGTGTATCTTCTTGTAGGCATTACACATTAGTGTAGCTATTCGTACTTTATGTTTATGTTATACTTACTCTTTTATTCATTACAGTCATTGGCATCTCATTGCCCATGTGCAGCGACTATAAAGATGTCTTATTTCTCATATTACTGTAATGGTTTCACGTACTTACAAATTTGACACTAAAGTGACCACAATTCAGAACACAGTTCATAGAGTTTGAAAAAAATAACAGTCAAAGCTTACAGATAGAAAAAGGAAAACATGACCTGTTAGTTTCTTACACTGTCACTTAGCAACTAGAGACAGGACCTAACGCACACCCATACAAATCTTTTGTCATACTCCAGGAATTTATGACATTAGCCTAGAGCAAAGCAGGCCCTGTCTCACACTCCACAGTCTTGCAGACCTCAGCCTGATATATTTGGCATATGGCTGATATGTCTGCCTAGCTACTTTAATCTTTGTGCTCTGGAACAAGTAAACCTAGCTAAATAATATTTACTGAGATAGATTTTCTATGCTAATTGATATTAGCGCAATTAAGAGATTATGCTTAGCGATCCTAAAAGCCTGACCTGCTTATGCTCTGGGTCATTATTTAAATAGCCCTGCATACATTTCAGTCTCACTATATACAACAAAAGATGATACCATACAGAGAAATACGGATATAAAACTGTGCATGCATTCAGTATTCATTATACATTTCTAACACTGAGTGCATTTGCACAGGCTTAAGGCCACACCCTTTGAATGAACTGCCAGGCTGTGTGTGACTGAATAAGGATGGAGAAATGGCTTGTTTTGTCATGTGTACATTTTTATACCTGTGTTATTGTGTTATTTCATCAGTCATACATTCGATACTGCCTGATTCAGTATTGGAATTATTTGAGTTATCCATTGGATGATATTTCTGATGCAAATTATTCAGTGGTTGAGTGTAACTTTTAAATCTGTGTTAACTGAACAAGGATGTGCCATTGATCGAGCATCTGATTAACATCTTTTTGTTTAAAAGATAAAGATCATACAAATTATGGTGATATAAAAAGGAAGTCAAAATACCTTTTTTTTTACCTGTTTGGACATTCAGCAATAAACAGTCAGTCAACTCTGTGGCTCTACGAATAGAGGTGTGTGTATGACTTTCCACTACTAGCTTGTAACAAGCTGTAAATGGTTTGTATTTGTAAGTATGCGCCCCTGTATATTCTCTCTCATTTTAATGTGTGTGTCTTGGTTTATGAGAGATATGACAAACATTCCTTGAATGAACTAGACCTGAGTGCTTGTTCTTGTGCTTTGGTTCGTTCCTCTGTGTTTTACTTCAGCCATGCCTTTCCATCTACTAGACAGAAAGCAATGTCTCTTGTGTCAGCCACTTCCCTTATCTGTCACATTCCATAGACAGGATTGTACTGCTACAGGACCTCAGTGTTCTGTGTCTCATTCCAGAAAGTGGAATTTACACTTTTAAGTGTACACGTTTACTCTTTTCGGGTTCTTCAGGTTGATTATTAGGTTCTTAGGTTAAACTGATTGCTCTTTGCAATGTGAAGTTTTTGCTCTTAATATCTGCAGCTTTCATGTCTTGATTAGTTTGCTGTGCCTGTTGATGACTGATGGGGGCTTTCATGTTGATGGATATGATTTTTTTTTTTTCGCTTTTATCTGACTCTTACCTGTCTCAACCTGTGGAGGACACTGTATGTGATGTCCTCTGCAGTGGCTCCACTAGATAAATCATGCCAAGCACATAACTCCTGTTTTGGTCTGGTGTTACTGATGTTTAAGTTATTGGATCGTACACATGTCTGGAGAGGTGTTGGGGTTGTAGAAAAGGGGGTTGTATTTTAGCCTGTGCATGTCTGTGGGAAATTTTGGTTTCAGTGTTCTAATTTCTCTCCAGTGTCTTAATATAGTCCCTTCTTATTACAGATAGGAGAGAAGGGAAGGTGTAGGTAGAAGCAAAATAGCATTTGTAATGCCGTTTATGCCCAGGAATTAAAGTTATTAGTTATTAGTATTTTTTACTTTATACCACAATGTATTCACATATAATAACAACACTGTAGTAATCAAAAATGTTGCGTGTTTAATCTGCTTTGTTTATGTCACAAATGTACAGTTGAACCATTTTGGTAAGTTCAGAATATAGAATATATTACTGATGTCTGAAAATGACATATTCAATTTTCTGAGGCATATATCACAAACAGGGCCTCAAATAATAATTTGAACTTAGTGTATTTTAATGATATAGCTATTAAAATCCACTTGATCTGTGAATTAAGGGCTTTTTACCCCTAGGGTTGAAGCAGAGTTAAAGCATCTCTCCACTGCGTTTTTTTAATTAAAATAAATTCAGAATGTCCTTTTTTTAAACTGAACACAGGCACACACATAGGTTTCTTACCGGGCAAGATTTTCTTTGTAGGAAATGTTAGTCTGTGTCGGAGTGAGGGTCAGGTTACCATGGTCATCAATGACAACACTGTCTTCTGCGAGAACATAATAACCGTTGGCAAGGAGGCGTGGACTGCGACGGCAGACACACGCTGACCCTGTTGTTGGATTGATGGAGAAACACTCGTAGGAGGCATCAGAAAGGAGGGATGTATCAAAACTGAAGGGGTAAAACACAGAAATGCAGTTAGTCTCGTTGGTATGGTATCTATGTTATGAAGAATTCTGGCAGTTCCTAATAAAGTACCTAATAAAATGGCTGGCGGGTGTACGACCCAATACAAGTCGTCTGTATAAAAGCCTACCTGTGACATGAGTGATGTTCTTGTCTGTTCCTGGTCTTTATAGGAGAACCTGGAGCAAATATCCACATACAGAAATGTTAGTACTGAACTCCGTTGTAAATGCATGTCCAGTATGCATAAGAAAAGGAGAGTGTGAGTCATACTTGTAATGGCTCCTTTGAAGAATAAAGACATGGTCCCTACTGCCCCAGCCTAGAAGGAACCTAAGAAAACAGATACCCAAACTCAGGAAAAGCTGGGACAGTCTGGAAAATGCAATCCAGTTTCTTTACATGATGTACATGGACATTTTATTTGTTAATAAACATCAATTTCAGCATTTCTTCATCCTCAGACCCCTTGTGAGATCATATACTGGTGCAGTGGGCCCTTGGTTCCTCCTAAAGCAGGACAATAATAGACCTCATGTGGCTATGGTGTGTCAGCAGTTCCTGCAAGATGAAAGCACTGAATCTATGGACTGGCCCGCCCATTAGCAGGCCTGAACATGCTCAGGCACTGTAGGGAGGTCATACAGGCACATGGAGCCCACACACAAAACTGAGCCTCATTTTGACTGGTTTAAGGATATTACATCAAAGTTGGATCAGCCTGTAGTGTGTTTTTCCACTTTAATTTTGTGTATGACTCCAAATCCAGCCCTCCATTGGTTAATACATTTGATTTCCATTGATGATTGTTAAGTGATTTTGTTGTCAGCACATTCAACTTTGTACAGAACAAAGTATTCAATGAGCAGTATATA
>JAYJMA010049439.1:0-10994 GCA_036873895.1 Parotocinclus cabessadecuia | reverse complement strand
CACTATATAGGGAGTATGATCCATTATTAGAGGTGTAGTACACTATATAGGGAGTATGATCCATTATTAGAGGTGTAGTACACTATATAGGGAGTATGATCCATTATTAGAGGTGTAATACACTATATAGGGAGTATGATAAGACGTTTTTCTTTACTTACTGTCTTTCTTTATCGTCGAACACGAGCACGCGCTTGTTCTGTCTGCTTTTAGCTCCGGGTCTGAATTTAGATCCTTTCTTAAATACTGCATTCTTCTTAATTTTGCCCATCACGTGTACGATTCACCCCTCGCGACGTGTCTGCGTCTCTATACGGCTCGTGCTGCTCACCGCGCCCCAGAAACTCAGTTCCTACTGATCATTAAGACTCTGAGCTCAAACATTTAAAGTCCTTTATTATATTAAACCCTTTACAATCTGTGGGTTTTAAAGCTGATTTAAAGTCAGTTTGGAAATATGGATGATATTTCTGCCTATAATCACAATAAACGTCCAACTGTTCATGTTTGGAAACGAGTGTTTTTTTTTTTTAATGATTTCCTTTTTTTGGTTTTCCCTGCTGTATTTATTATATTTATGATGCATTTCAGTTTACATTGATCATGCAAATAAGTTCATTATGATCTAAAAACACAACGTGGCTGAGAAACTAACCTTACTGAATTCATATTAAAGATTTTTCTCTATTTTTTCCCCATTTTGTCTTACAATACTTAAGATCATCTGTTAAGCTATAATAAAAGTCCTGGTAATAATTTAGATCCAAAATAAAGTCCTGGTAATAATTTAGATCCAAAATAAATAAAAGATGAAAATATTTTATTTACATAACGTTAATTTTAAGGAGCTACACTGCTCACAAAAAATCGTTTTGACGAATCCCCTAAATTTTGTGAGCAGAAATTTCATCCTGAGTGTAGTGAGTCCGTTTAGCCAGCAGGTGGCAGTGTTTCGCCTTCGCCCCGGCTTTAAACTGAAACCGAAACTCTACATGTGGAAAATCGATTAATATTGTGTTTTAAAAAGGTTAACATGTATAAGGATATTTATTGATAGTGTTTACATTTTAACGTTAGCTTGGTACCGTGTTAGCTGTTTAAGATAGACGGCGGTAGCTAGCTAGCTAAGCTAAGTAAGCTAATGCTAAGCACGGTCAGGTTTAGTGAATCTGAATCAGTTAAATATATTGAACAAATAACGAAGTACCGAACACATTTCTGTTTACTAGACGCCCTTATTTATTGGGAGTGGCTTACCGACGTTCTTTGTTTTACCTCGGGCTCCAAAGCCAAAACAAAAACACAAAAAACGACAACGTAAGTGATGAAGTAGGTCTTTATTTACCGTTTGAAGGGAGGAAGAGACTCCTGTTCTGAGCCATTTGTTCTTCCAGTGGAACTTTATTCCACCACCTGGGTGCGGGTGCAGAGACGAGTCATTATGCTCATCGTCCTTTCATCTTGAGCGGTGGGTCCAGTCGAGCCACGCCCTGTACAAAAGGGTACAAATTATAAAGTGTCAGGGACTCTTTGGCTGATTCTCTTCACGTCCATCACCAGCCGAAGCGGCTTAGGATTTGGTTTAAGTGTGATCTTTAGACTGTACCTGATCTCCATCCAGGTCCCGCAGATTTGCATGTGCTATATATAGCAGAGGCTCGTTCTCATGGACAGAGAACAAAACCAACCAACAATAACCGCACAATAAGTACACGTACAGCAGCCATCGCTCTTCCGATAAGGGTAAGAGCTGTTAAACCTGTTCAGATCAAAAACGAGGACAGAACCGTCCACCAGGTGCTTCTAAACGTGTTTACTCACAACTCACATTTCCAGAAAACTGGATAGATCTCACCCGGCACGAACGCTCTGACGCCCTTCCACAGGTTATGGTTCCTGAAGCGTTGTTGAGGTGAAAGGTGATT
This sequence comes from Parotocinclus cabessadecuia, assembly GCA_036873895.1. NCBI lineage: Eukaryota > Metazoa > Chordata > Actinopteri > Siluriformes > Loricariidae > Parotocinclus > Parotocinclus cabessadecuia. The sequence continues at coordinate 9,069 of JAYJMA010049439.1, read as the reverse complement.
CCATTGGGAAATGGCGGTGAAGGACCAACAGTCCAAGAAGATCCAACAGGTCCACTGCTCACTGTCCTCATGGTGGAGAAGTCATTACTCCGTCCCGTAACGACAGGAACCAAAATAACCAGCACTGGCACCAGGAACATGGGGAATACAAATAAAAAAACCTTCTGCCAAGATACAAACAATCATAACAAAGCATTTCCAAATGTTCTGCATTTCCACAGATCAATAATATCCACTTACGTGACTTCAGGAACAGTCAGGTTGCTCAAACAAGGCTCAGAGCTGTGACGCCAACTCTAGCTCAATCCCACGTTTCAAAATGGAGTCCCTATTCGACTTGCTAATCATGTGCTCAAACTGACACCGCCACCCAGTGGGCGGAGTAAGATGAGACCCTACTGGTGAGATTTTGGAACATGGCTGTGCTGATTATGGACTCAAAACACCTGGTCCTGGTCCTCATTCGGTATTCCAGTTCAGTTCAAATGTTCATGATGAAGAGGGAGTTCTGCATCAGGTCAAACCAAATTGGTGTATATGGTTTTTATTTATATAAAAGCCACACCAGTGGATATAAAATAAACTCCCTAAATGTTCCAGGGACGAAACCTTGGGAGATGCAGCTCAGAAAATGAATTAATGAATAAACAGAAAAAGAAACGAATGAAAGAATCCAGAAAGGCAGAATCTCTTTAGAGTCTAAATGTTATGACCAGTTTCTACACATAGAAATTCTACGACTAATAGAAATCGAAACACGATCCTTATCTTGTTGTTCCAGTTTCACCCATAGGATTATTTGTTTTTTTATTTCAGCTTGGATTGTCTTTTCTCATTATCTTTAGCATCAGAGTCTAATAATAAAACTATTGCTCCCAACAACAACAGGGACAAAAGAAAGAAGAAATGGTTTCACGGCTGTTTGAGGACGAAGAGTTTCAGACGAGGTGTATAAATTGTAGCCCCACCCCTTCTTTATAAGGATAAAACAGAAAGTAGATTTGGTTCTGATAAAGAACACAGGAAGGGACGTACTGTCCCGTCTTTCCTCTCTGTCTCGGGTAAGTTTACATCTCTCTCTCTCTGTTTGAAATGTTTCTGTTAGAAACATAGAAAAATAAATAATTTTATAATGTTTATCTGAGATTCTGGTTGTACATTTTTTTTTTTAATTGAACTAATAAAGATATGTAAGTTTCAAATCAGTGTTATATTGAAACACTTTTATGGTGCAACAATGAGATTTCTGACCTATTTACTTCATCCTGTTACTACACAATGCTATACTAGAGTATTTTTGATTTTTCTCCAGTTTCAGTCTGCTTCCCTCAGAGTACGATAGAAAATGGCGGAAGCATTCTCTGGTAAGATCTGTTTCATGTAAATGCAAACACTGGCAGTGCTGAGCTTTAGGGATTAAAGGGGTGTGTGATGTGTTCTGAATCCTCCAAAATACAATATTGTATCACAGTAAATGTAATTGTAGTTTTTTGGTCTAGAATTTTATATTGTATAAGAATTAATTAAGGTCACTGTTGGCTCCTCAAGTTCAAGATGAAAAGGGATTTGTTGATTTCATTGCATGGATACAGTTTGCAGTGCCGCCCACTTTATAACACCAGTTTCACTTCACCGCTTCCTTGTTTTATTTTAAGACCAAAATAATTGCAGCAACAGCAACCAAGCCCGTATTTATAAATCAGCACAGATTCTCAGTATTCAGGTTTTATAACCAGGCCACGCCCATTAAAATGTGTGGACATGGGCTGAAAAAAAAAGGCTAAATGCTCTGCTAACGCTACACACAGTTTCAGAACAATATTGTACCATCACATAAGACACAACAGCACCCATAGAACACCCCAGGATCCAAAAGTAATGACACGGTGCTCATATAAGAGAGAGATGAAGCTACAGCAAGTAATATTATTATTTGTAACATGATTCTGCACCTCTATGTCTTCTTTATTTTATTCGATGGATCTATGAGTCATTTCAGTTTGCAGTTATCATAGATGTCCCCACAGTTGACCTATTATACGTTTACTGTGCTGCAGACCCCTCTCATGTTCCTGATGACTTCCTGTATGTATGCGTCTGCCCTGAGACAAAAGCTGCATTGGTTTTCAGCATACCCATCCTAAATTTCAATTCGGCGCCTTATTTTTTATCACTGATCATTTTTTTTAAATATAGCTCTACACAGAGCACCTGTCCCGGATCAGCGAGGACAAAGTTCCTTTGTTACTCTTTATGATTTGGACTTTGTTTTGTGTTCGACACAGGTGAGGTTGTCAGGATCTGGTTGCTGTCTGCAGCCTCACCTGGCTGCTCTCTCCCTAGGCGCTTCCCCTCCTTTACAGCGGGTGGCGCTGTTGTCACCCGCTGCTTTCTGTCACGGACGTTGAAGGAGTCGGAGCTGAAACGAAATAAAGGGAACTTAGAGCGGAACCAAACATAACCTAACAGCAGGCAGGCAGGATCAAAGACTGGAAACGATCATCTCAGTTTTATAGAGCAAAATTCTGTCATTCAGTACAGCGCAGCATTCCAGGGCAAAGATTAAATGGGAGCGAGAGATGGGTTTTGAAATCGGGAATGATTGGTGCGCAACTTGTGTTACCATGTTAGCCTGACCAGGGTCATCAACGTTGTGAAAGAACTACAGGTTTGGTGAGAGAACGGTGTTATTGGCCCCGGCATGAGGAAGAACATGGAGTGGTGGTGTCAAGAATCAGCTAAAGCTGTTCAGCCCAGAGTTAGAGATGTTCCTGTTGGCTTCTCGACCCCTGGAGGTGGTGGCTTTTGTTTTTTCAGTCTTGAGACGAGAAAGTGATGGGAGAAAGAACATACTGTCTTTTTCAAACTTACTCAGGCTCGCATACTCACTGAAAAGTGGATTTACGTTCATGGCATCTCGCATTGTATACCTTCAGATCACTGGAGACCTCCTCCAAAACTTGTGCAGACTGTAGGGGACTGAGAAAAGCCATACTACCCCAATATCATCCTGACGGGAATAAGGAGTGTGTGAGATTTAACCGCATCTTCCATTAGGCCTAATTTAAACAACTGGACTAAATACAGTCATAAGATTTACCGCCAAGCTAATATGAAACTGTAAACCTAAAAAGTGTCCCTGTGTGGAAAATGTATTTGCTAATGATACGTCCAACCATCTGAGGATCTCCAGGCTTATTTACTGCACCTTTAGCATTAACGTCAGATATTGTTGGTGTTTGTTGGTCAGATTATCGTACCTTCAGGGTTCTGGGATCCAGGGGTGACATCTTGACATCTTGTTATTAAGTTTGCACTGTTAAAAAGTCATATAGATTCGACTCACCTACAAAAAACATGGGAAAAAAAGCTTAATGTCCGGTGATCGACGGCTTTCAGGGATTCCAGGTTCCAAACCAGCCGGGACCAGAGAAAAAAAGGGAGTAAAAACGTGTTTATCTTTTCTCCCCGTTATTTTTCAGACATGACCCCTCTAGATATGGGGGGTAAAGATGATGAACTCAGGCTTGTTCTGATTGGACGGACGGGCTCGGGAAAGAGCGCTACAGGAAACACCATCCTTGGACGACGCCACTTCCTGTCTGAGCTCAGAGCGAGCTCAGTAACTCGGGTCTGTGAGCAGGGACGCGCCGAGCTGCCCCGGGACGAGCTGGATGAAGACTCCGGTGGATGGAAGAAGGTCCTGGTGGTGGACATGCCAGGATTCAGAGATACTCGCTCAGACCCGGACCAGATCCACACCGAGATCGCAAAGTGTGTGGCTCTGAGTGCCCCCGGTCCACACGCCTTCCTGCTGGTCGTCCAGCTGGGCCGCTACACAGAGGACGAGGACCGAGCAGCCCGAGAGATGCTCCAGATTTTTGGGGAGTGTGCTCTACAGCGCCACACCGTGCTCGTATTTACACGCGGGGATGATCTGGAAGAAACGGGTGATGATATGGAGGGGTTCCTGGGTCAGGAGGCTCCAGAGGCTTTGAGATCTTTAGTGGAAAAGTGTGGAGGACGATTCCACGTGTTGAACAACAAGAAACGAGAGAACAGAAACCAAGTTAAGGAGCTGCTCAGGAAAGTGGGGAGAATGGTGGAGGAGAATGGAGGGCAGTGCTACACCAGTGCCCTGTTTCAGGAGGCGGAGACTGCCATCCGGGAGGAGCAGGAGAGACTGAGGAGCGAGGGGGAGGGGGTGGAAGGCATGGGGGGAGGGATGATGCTGGTGAAGAGGAGGAAAAAGGAGGCAGAGGAGGTGCTAGTAGAGGAGAAGACCGAGAGGTCAGGAAAGGGTGAATCATGGGTCCAGTTATTTAGAACAGAAGCAGCACTCTCACCAGAGGTTCTAGAGAAGATAAAGGTCCTGGTGGCAGCTATAGCTACCGGTTTTGCAGTGGGGGCAGTTTGTGGCGCCGTCACTCCCCTTGCTTTGGCCGCAGGAGTAGCTGGAAAAACGGCCTTAGCAGTCGGGGCGGCGATGGGAGGTGTCGTTGGGGGGGCCAATGGGGTGCTAGTCGGGGCAGAAGCAGCAGAGCCTGGAGAGGCCGCTTTAGAGACTCTGGAGCAGGTGGGTCTATTGGGGGCAGCAGTGGTGGGTGGGGCTGCTTTTGTGGGTGGGGCTTACAGCGTAGGTGCTGGGCTGATCGGAGCACTGCAGGGTGGAACAGTTGGAACTGCCGCTCTAACTGGAGCCCAAGCGGCTACTAACGCCGCCGCCGCCGCCGCACCTCAGGCACCGCAGGCACTCGGAGCCGCCGCGGTCGAGGCTGTTTCGGCAACTGGAGCCGCGACGACCGGAAGGATTTTATCAGCCGTCACGGAGGTCGGGAGAGCGGCGGCGGGACTGGCGCTAGCAGGAGGGTTTGCGGTGAAGGTGGTCAAGGAGAAAGTCCGATCTGCGAATGGATCCACCGAGAGAAAGTCCTATGAGGTCTACTGGAACAAATGAGTCCGGACCCATGGTCACACGCGGTCACACGCGGTCACACGCTAGCTTATCGGCTTATTAATCGGGTTAATGATCTGATAGCTGCAAAAGTCAGATTTGGTCAGTAATCCAATAATCAAATTCACAAACACCTGGGTAATCTCATACTGGGAAACCTCTGGTTTACATGACTCGGCTAGTAACCATGTTTCTACTTGGCAACCAGGCTAGAATCTCACAAAAAAGATTAATTAACAAAATAATAAAATGCTTCATTTCCTCAAACGTTTCATGTTTCAGTGTCTTCACAAAGACATCTCACTGTGTTTAATCACAGGGTTGCCAGATCCCGCAAGAGAAATAAGCCACCGCATTTACGGAAACACGTGGAAACAAAGTGCGTTCTCTTACATTAAGCAAACCTGGCAACCGTGTCAGGTTACGTTTGTGTGCATGTGCAGACTGAGAACACTGATTGAAATCCGAGTAACAGGATAAATGCTGTGAGAAATCTGATTACTGAGGTCAAAACCAGCTCTTGATCCGATTTTATACTTTGATTTCCAGCCCGTAATCCCATCAGAGAAATGCGAGTATGCTGTTTAGACGAGTACTTATAATAATCAGAGCAGAAATCAGATTATAATCCGATGATTAAATCCATGTAAACACACTCATGGTGTAGATTATTGATTAAATATCGAGGAATAATCGATGTACTGATTTTAATGAAAGATCCACGATTAATTATTTCCTTTTGTTTTGCACTTAAGCTCTGAATTGTGATAAAGCTTGATCCAGAGTTGTGGCTAAGTTAATCCTAAGGCCGTTACACACCGAATGAATGTTTTTTATTTAATGTAATTTAGTTAAAACAGGAAAGTAAATCGAGATCATGTATGACAGGATCTTCTACACTTTAATACTCTGTTTTAGATAAATATTGAAATGTTTAAAGATCACGAAGCGCCTCATGAAGAACGTTCTGGATTTTCAGTCTGATTTTCCTCTGGCAGCTTCTTCAAACTCGACAAACTCAGTAAAGAGTAAAATATTTTATATTCTTTTCTCGCTCTTGTTGCCTCTCCTGTAGGAAACAGAACCTTTTTACTCACTTATAAAATGTCCAGATTCAGAAGAGTATTAATAATAATAGTAATATTGTAAATAATAATAATAATAATAAATTATTTACATTGACTTTTAAAATGACGTTTTCATCACCTGAAGACGTTTTTGTTCGTCTTTCTTTGTGTTTTACAGTGAAAAAAAAAATGGAACCAGGCAGGAAAATTCCCTAAAGATTCCCCCAAGATGTTACGGTATTGAGGTGGAAAAACCCCCTGAATATTTCGGTGTGTAACGTCCTTTAGAGTTAGCCATAACGTTCAAATAATAAAAACACGAAGAATTAACAATCTGAAACATTTTTACATCATAACAGTTGAGAGGGTTTGGGTGGGTCGGGAGGTCTGGAGAAGTGTGTAGACATTTGGGCAGCTCTCCAGATGATCTGATGGATTTTCCTTATAAAGGTGGCAGAACCTTTTTGACTTTTTGCTCTTGATCATTGTGGGTTTATTTCTTCGTTGGGTTGTGTCAATTGTGCTAAAAAAATGGAGTTCAAAACAAAACCCCCTCCTTTAAACTCTTTGCACTGAATAAATAAATCATACAGGATGCAGTTTGTGTTTTATATGAAGATTTCTTTACTTTCTGTATTTCTAAAGCTCAGATCTTAAGAGCAGTTTGTATTTAATCTTAAGCTCAATAAAGTTTGGAAAGGCTTATTTTGATGTCGTTTATTTCACCACAAACCCACTTTTACAGAACTAACAAACGCCAACAAGATCCTACCAATCCAATGGTACTGGATCGTTTTGTGGACCAGAAGTAACATTTGAGCTTCTCAAGCAGCTTTACATTCTTATATGATCTTAAAAGGCCAATCCCAAATGGAGCAAGCCTGGGGCTACAGTGGCAAGGAAAATCCCTAATCGGTGCTAGGAAGGAACCTTGGTAGGACCAAGACTCAACAAGGAACTCGACTTGCCTGGGTGGCCTAGATGTTAATTATAAGAATGAAGTTTGTAAAAATAGTAAAACTAAGTAAATAATAACAGATAAAAAAAACTTTAGGATCTTGAGAACTGATTGGCGATCGGCTGATTAATCTTAAATCAGAAATTTAAGAATTTAAGCTCTACTTTTGTGATCCTGCTCCCTTGAAAACACAAAAAACGTCAGAACCTTGCATTTGAGTAACATTTGGTCATGTGACCACATCCCATAATTACCCTCTGCAGCCAAAACTTTTGAGACGCCTAAAGATTGTGTTTAAAAACACGGTTGATATTTGGTTCCTCTGGTGCTTTCTCTCTTGTCAGATACTTTCCATTATTGGAGATCACGGCTAACCGATGTTAAATAAGCAGGTAACCCCTGCTATTTACTAAAGTAATGATCTTTTAACAGCTTTACAAAATAATCCAGAACTCACACGAGGAACCAGAGGCTTTGGAGGAACCACAACTAAACTGAAACTAAAGCTGAGCACGTTTTTTTAGGAGGGTCTTAGTTGAAGCTCTAGCGCAAACGCCAATGGATCAGTAACTTTTGGGAGGACAATAAACAGTCCCCTGTATCTCCAGACACTTTTGGGAAGCGGCCAAAGCTACAATTAGAGGTCATATAATATCGTACTTTTCAAGATTAAAAAAAAAACTTCAGTCCCGGCAACGTTGTAGGCTGGAGAGTGAAGTTCATCATCTCTCCCCACCCAAGCTAATTGGATATTGCTATCTCAGGCTAAAGCAAGGCTTAATCTGGACCACACAAATCATACTAAAAGACTGCTTCATTTTAGTAAACAAAAGTATTCTGAATATGGAAATAAACCAAGTCGGCTATTGGCTCATCAGATTAGAAAGCAACAAGGAGAGAGAGTGATTAAATCTTTGAAAAAAGCAGACGGTTCGATTACTTACGACCCAGATAATATTAAGGGCATATTTATAGATTACTACGAATCTGTATAGAAATCACAAAGTGCAGCTTCTGGTGATAGAATATCTTTTCCAAGTCAGATATCAGTCCCAACGCCCCTTTCTCACCTATAGAGATTGGTGAGGCTCTTCGGCTCATGCCATCTCATAAAACACCTGGTTCTCATGGTTACCCACCTAAGTTCTATAGGGCCTTTTGGCCAGAGCTTCAGCCGATTCGGATTCCTGCACTTCAGGATCTGTTGGCTGAAAACAGCCTCAATCTGCCTACTTTTAATAAAGGGCAAAGACCCTCAAAGTTGTGCATCCTATAGGCCTATAAGTTTGTAAAACACAGACTATAAAATTGTTGCCAAAGCCTTGAAAGCTAAGTTAATAAACCCTGACCAAACAGGATTTGTGAAAAATCGATACGGCTCAGACAATGTACGCCGACTTTTAAATATAGTAGATTATGTTAATAAAAAAAGAAAAAAAAAACGGTCTGTAATGGTTTCATTCGTGTCGAATGGAATTTTCTTTTTGCTGTGCCCGAAAAGCTTGATTTCGGCACGTATTTTATTAAACTGATCAAACAGCTCTACTGGGATCCTCAAGCCACAATTTCCTCTAATGCTCTTGTATCACAAGTAATTCGGGTTACGAATTTCATCTTCCTCTTTTCATTAGTAATCGAACCTTTAGCTGAATTAATTAGAGCAAATCCAAGAGTCTCCGGCATAATGGCAGGTCATGAAGAGCATAAAATCTCCCTCTAGGCTGATGATGTATTATTATATATAACTAATCCAGACTCCTCTATTGCTGCACTGTTACAATGCGTATCTCAATATCCTACACTGCCTGGTTATAAGATACATTTGACGAAATCTATGGCAATATCATTTAATACATCGATCACTTCCTTAATGTCCCTTAATTTTCCATTCAGTTTAGTTGCCACTGGTTTTAATTATTTAGGCATGTTTTTCTGACCCCGGATCTCAACAACCTTTAGAATAAAAACTATGCGCCTCTTGTAAATCAATGAAAGTCCGATCTTGTCACCTGGGGCTCCCTTCCTATTTCTTTTTTTTTTGGTAGAATAAACACTCCGAGGATGAATGTTCTACCACGATTACTTTATTT
>JAYJMA010049438.1:3849-40867 GCA_036873895.1 Parotocinclus cabessadecuia | reverse complement strand
AAATCAGAGGTGTATCTCGTATCTCCCGGCACTCCCTGACTGACGATAATATAGCTAGCTAATTGGCTGGCTACGGTCACATGACCGGTACACAGATCACGCAGGGGAAAACAAAGATTTTGAGTAAAACGATATATAATACAGATTTTTACCTGTGTTACATTAGTCTTTATATTTAATGTACATATAAATGATCAGGTTCAGCTACATGGCCAATTTAGCTCTTAAGCAGTTCTTGATTATATTGTACCACTGGGATAGAAGGGCCAGATGAAAACAGACCACCTTGGTTATAATACTGTTTATTAACTTCAGTACTACAAAATACCAGATCTGCCAAGAGATTTTGAACTAGCAGTACTGATTGCAAAATTAGAATAGGCAGCTTGCCACTTGGAAACAGGGCACATGCACAGAGACTACAGTAACTTCGCACAATCCCCCATTCTGCACACAGCACACACAATCGACACATACCCAACTAGTGATGTTTGCTGGAGCCATGGCAGCCCACTCTCAGCATGGCCAAACACTACAACATAAATGCTCAACATTTTATTTAGCTGAAACGCTAGTCCATTTCTTGTTTTTATACAATATACAGGTATTCATCACTTAGTGTATGTTTTACCATCCTGTGACACAGAATTTTGACAGAAATAAATGTTGACTAGACATTACCGTAGTCGCATTGTCTTTGACTACTGTACTGTAAATATAAGGGGTATTTTCATAAGAAGCCTGTGTACAAACTATATGTAAATGCAAATGTAAAAACAGTTGTAGAACTGTTGTACACATTAAACTAAACCTTAAACTAAACCTATTTAAGTCATGAAAATTTACAATTACACAAGATACAGTAATGTAATGTTATTGCCTTTATTGGTGTGTCTTTCTAAACCACCGGAATTTCAACAGTCATATTCTGTGAACGTTTTGTGACACAAGCAATAGATGAGTCAACTTTTATCATTTATCATATACTTTTAATGATGTGATTGAGTAAACACTTTTTGAATCTGAACATCAACTCACAACAGATGTCGCAGAAAGGATGTGGAATGTTTGTACAGCTACTTGGCGTTAATAGTGGTGGATGGGGTATCAGCACAAAACTTTAAATATACAAAAGCACTTTTTTTTAAAAAGAGTATAAAATATATGCACCAGAGATTTTTAAAGATTGAGTTCTATCCTGCAACCGACACTCAAATGCTACTCGAGAGTAGACCCAAAATGTTTGTTTCTAGCAAAAATGTTTGTTCTTTCAAAAGAAAGTGACTGTACAAACAAAATTGCTGTGTTTGTTGCACTTTTTGTTTAAAAGCATCTGTAGGTTCAGCATGCAAAAGTTACAAAATCTGTTACCGGTATAATCAATTATAGTTTATTGCCTTTGGGATACTGGAGTAATGGCTTTTGAAAGCTGGGCTGTACAGTCATATGTGAATAACAAGTTATAGGTTATATGTTGTTTATGCAATAATAATTAGCTACATTTCCCTGTATGTCACACACACAACAGGTTAGGTTGAGTTGTGTCTTTGTGGAATGATAAACTTCCACATCCTGTTAAATTGCTGCCCAATGATTTGCTAATACTGAGTCCCAGACTGAGAAGAATAGGTTTAAAGAGGAATAGTGATAAATAAGAAAAGCTATATGGCCAACAGTTCAGTGCTACCGATGCATGGTCTATGAGCAAAATGATATCTCCCCACAACAGGATAAATCATTTAGAATTAACTACTTCTCCACTTGGGAGTCTTCATCTTTTAAACGCAGCCTTCCTATACTGTATTTTAGGACCATGATGAAATATTTTTTAGAGATGAGAGTGTGCACATAAAATGAGCTATGAAAACACTCTAATATCAGAATCATTGTGACACTATACTTTTAAGATTGTAAACTTTTTGCTCTGTGAACTTCAAAAAGTTGATGATTAACAAATTCCAACGGTACTAGATCATGTTGTGATGTTTACCATGGGATGATGGCATGTAAAGTCAGATTCATGATGGATGCTTTATAAACAGAGTCCAAATGACACCCCCCCACCTCCTCCTTCCTCAACCTATTCCTTTGGAGTAAGGACAGTAACCTCTGAGCAAACAACAAACTCTGATGAATGGCTTGTCTCCAGCAGAGCCCACTAGACGAAACGGACATCCTCCTTCACCTTTTCCTCAGCCTTCAGCAATAAGTCTGCTATAAGAGAAAAAGGACAAACCCCCTTTTTCTTCCTACAACCTTTCATATTTTTTCTCAACTCTCAATTCATCATGGAGTTGCCTTATGCCATGTTTTGAGACCATGCTGAAAGGCCACTCTGATCTGGTGTAGTCAAAAACCAGGTGAGGGCACAAAGAGTAATCGCTGCTGGATTTGACAGCTGTAAATAACTGTTCTTGCCTCAGCCATTGGGTCCTTTTGGAAGCTTCTCATATTAGTCAGACTCACAGAGACCAGATTAAGTAAGATTTTAGTCTACTCCATCCATCCATTCTATGTGTGTTTAGACTTAGAATTAGGTGCTGTTCTCTAGAAATACTGTGCATCAAATGCTGTAATCCCTATATGGCATTGCTATGTTGCCATTGTCTGTTACTACCTACTGGACCCCGCTTCCCATAAAAGGTCCACAACTGCCACCCACACAGTTTGGCTCACCTAAAAGGAAAGGACAGTTAAGCTAGAATACCTCTCTTTGTTTACATATTGAGATTGTATACAATTGCACTATGTACTATGGATGGACGATGGTGATTTTTTTATACTGCCCTTCACAATGTGGGTGCTGAATTTATTGCCAGACAGATCGGTATATCAAGAGTGTTGATCTCACCTGTAGTACATTACTAATAAACACTGCAACACCTCAGTGGTTTCTGCAAAGTCCCTTACTTTACATGCTTTTGACCCATAACTGAGCTGTCGTCCACAATGATGCCTCAGCTACTGGACTTGCTAATGATATCTCTGTTGCTGCACAGGTAATGGGGTCGGGTGGGGGCATGATAGTTGGCAGAGTAACAATAGCTTAACCTGAAACGTCATCACAACAGGACATTATTGTGGATAATAAAGAAATAGAGGCTTGTTGTTCACATCAGCACTGAACTCACAATACTTTTACATTATATACTATGTTTATTGCTGTTTTCAAGACCATGGTTTGTTACTAAAATTATTTTAAAATATAATTAATAAAATTGTTGCTACACCAGACTAATCCAGACCCACACATTTAATAATACCTACACTATACTCTATATTTTATACATATATATTTACAGTTTATGTATACATTGAGGGTCAAATGTTTAACTGCACTGGTGAAAATACTTGTGTATAATAATGATCAGGGTATGGGTATAAGATCAAAGAATGATAAATGTCACAGACTTTCCTTCACAGATACATGCCCTAAATTTAAACAAAATGCTCTTTGGAATATTGTGAATCATAACAAGATAACAGTTTATCAAATGTTACCCAACTTATGGAGTATATGCTAGTTTGTGGTCTCGAGGGTTTATTTTGTTTAATTAACGTTACTATCAGTGGCCATGACACACACAACGTTACCTACACAGAGCAAGACTACACACGAATAGTCATATATACACTCAAGTCAATGCCAATTTAACGTAATCTGTAGCGAGTCTTTGGACTCTGGGAGAAAGGAATGAGGAGGACATGCAAACTCCACACAAAAAGAACCCAACCCTGTGATACCTGTCTCTGAGTTGGAGTTAGCAAAGTAGACTGCTGCACCACCCAATGTCTACTTTTGTGTTTAATGTCCCATTTTTGTACTTCTGCTTCTTTTTATCAGGATCAAAGCTTTCCATATTGGTTTTGTAAATGCCTGTCTTCTTATGCACATGAGAGTACGTACTACACCTTGCCTTTTTACTATATGTTTAAAAATCACTCATAAAGATTCAAAATATAACAGAGTGTAATAACAAAATATAATGCATGTCTCTAATTTATTTACAATGGCTGGCACAGTTATCCTTTTATTACCAATCAGAATATAAACACTCTAACCTCACATACTCGGCCTCCATACACACATGTCCCTGGCACACAGTGCTGCTCATTAAAACCTCTCCATTTTTCTTAATGTGACACAGCTGACCTTCGCCATTCTGCATTTTCATTCATTTGACAGACCTGGTCTATCATATCAAGCTTGTGCACTTGTAATTGTGTATTGAGTTGTGTGTTGAGTATGTTGAGTATGACGTTAGCATTATTGTCTGTGTAGGTGACAGAAGCTAAATGTGTGCACACCTTCATTAGCAAGTTTTTATGAACATAAAATGAAGACGTTTTAGCAGGCTAAATACACTTAAACAATCATTTCCTTTAAATGAAATGTTTGCTTCGTTTATTGTTTTTTTCTGTTTATAAAGCAGATTAATGTTTAGAAAGTAATAAGCTCAAACTCCCAAAAATTGGTAAAACATCCTTTCACCATTCCATTTAGCCATCCAAGATCATCATCAAATCCACAACCATAGACATTATTAAAGAACCATTACTCTGTCATACAACCATTGCATCATTTACAGGTTACTAAAGAGTACTTAGTACCTAGGGTACCTAGTTGAAGCTTAGTCCAGATTCATCCATAGATGTTTAGTTAAGTGTCATCAACTCCTCTGTCATACCAATCATACCGAAATTTGGGATTATGCATAATATCCTGCTCACAAAATGAAATATCCCATTATGAAATAACCTCTCGTTTTTGTGAGCAGTGTATATTAGATATTAGACGTGTTATCATTGGCTGTTTTTTAGTAGAATTCCAATTCAGTGAGCTTCAGACAACACAACTTCGCTTGATGTTGGTTTCAGAGGCAGTTTGGGACTTGGCATTGAGTGCTCCTATCAAGGACATACATGGCTGATTTTGCCTCAGCACTTGGCAATCCTGCTTTGCTAATTTATGTGATTGTTAAAGACTGTGATGGCTGGCTAAGATGTTTATTGGGGCCATATTAAAAATCGCTAAGCTCTGTAGAGTAAGCTAGTGTAATGTCAACATTTGTCTACCAAGAACCTGAATGTGTGCTTTTATTCACTGTTTGACATTAAAAAAGTCAAGAAGTGGTGCATGAATTCAAAATCTGTGCTAGTCGAAAGATGAGGAAAAAGTACTGAGGAAACATACATCTTGTAAACACAGCCTTCAAAATCCTATTAACATAATAAATCTGCCCTAGTTCTCTCATGTACATAAAGGTGAAGAGCAGGGTGATACGGTTGGAAATGTTCACATTAAGGTCAGACTGTTTGCACCCTCCATTTAATTACATTATACATGCATCATCAGCATTCACTATAACCTTGGGGACAACTGCAGAAAGCATGATGATGAATTCAGAGAAAATATTTTTAATCCTTACATCACACACACACTCATATATACAAATACACACACACACACACACACACACATGTCTATGATACGCAGTTTTACGAGGTTTACGCTAGTTTACAGTTACAAGGTTCCCCAGACCTCAGAATCATAAAATTCCATCTTCTGTTACCTGTTATGAACAACCTTTTTTTTTACTTCCGATGTTCATAACCTTTGAACCACAAGATATATTGCAAATCTGTTTGTGTCTTTTTAATGTCCTTGATTGTGTATCTTTGCATAAGCTTCTTGCAAGACATTTAGTATTACAGTTTTGGCTTTGGTATTAGGAACCACTCATGTTTTCATCTGTATTTCTGATATTGAATGTACCTAAATACTATGACTAAGGTAATGTAACTATTCAACGTCCACAGAACGTAATGTGGATGTCAGATGGCACATGCCTGTAGTTAGGTCATTAGTATTAATAGACACAACTAGCACTTTTTGTTTGGTTTGGGTAGGGAACAAGGCAACATTACTTAATTATTTATTCTATTATTTATTTTTTAAATTGTAATTTTTTTTTCAAAAGTAAAACTATCCATGCTTCTCGATGTTGCCATTTAAAGGTTTTTTTGTGTTTGCATGTTTGTCAATTATAATAATCCTTTGTAAATGGCCTGAAACTATGTATGTTAACTAATACACAAACCAGTTGATTGCTCAAGAAAATGTGTACTATATCTCCTATACAGTGAAAGTGACAAATCATTTACTGGACTATATTTATTGAGAACACAAAGACACCTATGCATCTGTCCTGAGTCCTGTTCCCCAAGGACACATCCCTGTAGGTCATTCAAAATAGAATTGCTTTCCAAGTATGCTTCCATTTGTAACGAAGAGTAAAAGCTGCATGTGTCCTTTTCCAGATAGAATAACCATCTATCATTGGGACTGCAGACAGCGCTTTATTTACAAAGGGTTTCTTTTTTATGAAAAGGGACATGCTGGGCTAGAAATAAAATAGATGCGGACCAAACATTTGTGGTCAACTTCGCTTCCTTAACCTTGCTGGACTCTGCTTGATGACAAATGTAAGTAGGAAATAAATAACCTCTGCAAAATGCTGTAAACATTAAATATACGTAACACTATTGGTTCCAGCTTCGTAATGCTGAAACTTAGCCTTCAGCCTTCCAGTCAATATTCAGTATGTTAAACGTTGAACAAGAAATTCCCTTAGTATTCCAAAAGATTATAAACCAGGAACAGTGACTCCATTAGGTGTTGTTTCTGTAGGGACTCCACATGGTCTGAAACTGTATCAGTTTATTAGATGGATTTCAGGAATTCAGGATTACTTCACATACCTTGTTGAACTCTCTCTGATCATAAAGCGAGAGTAATTTCAATTTCATTTTGAGAACGATGTTGAAATGTTATATTGCAACATAAGCACATGACATACAAGCTGGTGGTAATAGCAAGTCAACTCAGTGATAATGAGAGACCTCAAACTTACCAGATCCAATCACAGTTAGTATTACAGTTGGAGCATTTCTATGATCTTCATTTTCTTTTTCCCTAAGATTTTATTTTTATTGTCAGTGAAATAATCATCTAGGGTGTCTTGGGTTTGATGAAGTTATTAAAACATGTTTTAGCATAAACACTAGCAGACACTGTAATTCAGATCAAAGATAAAACAGCTTTAGTTACAATAGAGCAGTGTAAATGTTTTTCATAAATCATATTTCACCATGTGGCAGTTTGGAGTTCAAATCTAGGTTTGGCAGGTATCAGAAGAACTATGAATATCTGAATCCATAGTGTAACTGTTTGATAGGGATTGGAATCATGAGGTGGAATCATGGTAAAATTATATTTGTTATGGTTTGATGTCCATTGGGAGCCCAGTTAAGAATGCTACTGTCACAATTTATATAAAGAAAGAGAACAAAGAGAGATGAAAGTGCAAGAATGACTGATTTATCACATGACAGCCTGGTGGATACAGAGACTAGACACACACACAATATGAGGTATTGGGTGTGAACAGAGAGCGACTATGTGACTAAGCCAACACAAACACTGAGGCTCACTGATAGACTAATATAAACAGACAGGGGCTAACAGGGAATGCTAATGCAAACACAGGGTACAGGGAGCTAAGAACACAATACAAGACAGAAGAAAACAGGAACAGACAAACCGTAACACAGGAACTATAGAGCAACAGGAGCCAGTTACAGGAATGGAAAGACAGCGCGAGTGAGATTAAACTCAACAAGAAGATGGGATAGAAGGGGATATATATTAGGGAAGCACTGGTTCTTTGCATAAATGTGCTATTATCTGCATACAAGAACAGGAGCCACTAGAACCACAGATTTTAAGCTGCAGTATGAAGTAGGAGTTACACAGGCTGCAAAAGTAAAGGGAAAAAGAGGGGCCTTGAGAGCTGTATAATCCCTGATCACATTCTCATCCACAATTTGAGCATGCTGGAGTGGATCTGGGTAATGTAGGGCTTGCTGGTGATAACGGGGCTGAAGGCAGTAGTGACGAGGCAGGGACCATCAGAGAATTAGGAGCTTTTGTTGTGCCAAGCACCATTAGCAATAGGAGATAGGAACACGGACCTACCGACAGAGAGAATGACATGAGGACCAACAGGAAGGAAGGTGAACTAGAAGAAGAGGAAGTACAGAAGACTATAATTGATTAGTCTGTTGTCAATGCAGAAAAGGGTCGGAAGGAAGCAATTTAGGAAGATGTAGCTACTGGACTGCTCCTGGTGCCCATCATCCTGACAGCTGCACCATACAACACTATTTTAGAGAATTATGTACTTCACACTTATGTGGTAGGAGTTGATTGTCTTGGAATGCTGATTACACAAACTAAAAAAGACTCACCCAGTGCTCATGTGGCTAAATAAATGTGACCCCTCAGTCATGTTTTCTAATGCCTAACAGCAGCAAAGGGATACCAAATCCATATCATAGCTTGCTTAGAATAAGAAACACCAAGCGGCTAAATGAAAAAACACCAAGTGGCTATATAAAAGTGACCCCTCAGTCATGTTTCCTATTGCCTAACAGTGATAAGGGGATAGGATACCAAATCCATAACATAGCTCACTTAGAATAAGAAACACCACACACAAGTATTGCTTTCCAAATGTCATATATGGCTGTTTTTTTTCTGTGAGAAAATTGAATATAAGTCACATTGACTTTTCAGAGTCTGGGAGTAGTAATGATAGCTTTTAGTATCTCAGGGTAATTTGCCATAGTGTTTGCTGGTCTGCAAGCCATAACCACAACACCAAGAGTTATGATAGCAGTACTGTGTGATTTTCCTTTATTTTCCTTTTACTTCAATAAATAGCTGTTGCATAATACATTTTAGATTGCAGTTAGGTAGCTTCTAAACTGCACATTTCCTGTCTTTAAAGAACACACTGATGACCCTGTACTGTGTATCCATGTTCACTAGCTACCTTTTCAGTTCATAGCTGAACAGTTCATTCTATATAGTAGTTATACCAGCTTTGTCTTTTTAAGACAATGGACATAAAGTATAAATAACCCCATTAATATCTTAGATTTTGTAACAGTCATTTACAAAATTACAGATATAATACAGAAACATGATGACAACCGATAATCCAGGATTTATAAAGGGTGTGTGAGGTTTGTGTGAGGGTTTCTTCTAAATAAGCCAGTTTATTACAACATTGCAAAGACATGATAGGTCATCTGATACCTCTCACGTGTTTCTATACATGCAGAGAACTAGCACACTGTCCAAGCTTGGTTTCTGTCTTTCACCTTGTGGGGCACACTTATTCTGATTAAGCGGGCATAGAAAATGAATAAATTTATGTATGAATTAATTTAAAAAAAAGACAAAAATGACCCTGTTGAATGTACCTGGATTTCTGAATGAACTATTTATGACATGAATGGATTGTCATAAAAGATATTGCATTTTAAGCTATGCAGTTATAATTAGTGACGCCTGAGTCTCATGCTACACTTGCAAAAATGTGTTCCATTAATTATCTGTGTGCTTAACATTCTTAACTATATATTCTGTTTTACACCCAAGCTCTTCTTCTGTGTCAGTTCCAGACCTCATACCAATCTGTAGTAAGTGTAGTACCAACTACTCTAATGAGGTTTTGGAGGGAGAAAATAACCCCACAACCATACTCATATATGCACAATCATACTTAACAGCATGTATCTGTTAGGGTTCCTACCTCTCGCCCCGGAGCGTCCGCCGTCCTCGCCGATTGCTGTTACAGAGCAATCGGTGAGGCTGTTTATATCTGGTGCTTAATTTAGGACCTGATTACGAACATCTGCCTGTTACTTAAGGGTGGGTTCTAACATTGTTCGTGGCCAGGTCATCACACACACTCATTCCATCTGCACACACGACCAACAGCGCGCACACGCACACGTCGGCGCGCACAGCTGGTTACGTCCTGGGGCTTATAGTGCGGACGGATGCGTACGGGGTAAACCCCCAAAGTACTTACGGACACATTGAGGGTTTCCACATTTGTACTTGTGCGCTCCTCGCGCGCCTGAGCTCATGCTCTTTTCATCCTCGGCACCTAATGAGTCTCTGATTGAGACGTGCTGGCTCAACTTACTCGCACTATACGTGCGCCCAAGCTCACACTCACCTTTTGGCACTCTGGAATTTTCCGTGATTTATCCGCTTCCACGCTACATGCGTGGCCGAGCTCATGCTCGGCTCGTGGCACTTCGGCGCCTTCCGTGATTTATTCACACCCACGCTACATGCGCGCCCGAGCTCATACTCGCTTCCTGGTGCCTTACGCAATTTATTCGCGCCTGTGCTGTGCACCTTGCTTTCTTTATGATCGGCAGCTTTTGCTTTGCCTTTTCCCTTTACGCCGTAATTATCAAGGCTATTGTTTAGTGCTGAAGGCAGCTCTGTATAGTACTGCTTGGCACTTTGAAGTTTTGACTGTGGTGTTCTGCTACATTCCATTCAGTAAAAATTAATAATACAAATTAAGAAGAAGGGCCCACAATGTTTTCTTAGGCTGATAGCAATGCCAGTCAGTAAATAAAACTATGCAACCAAAAAACTGAATTAAATGACAATTTACAATATTTACATATGTTACAGAGAGATTTACATAGAGAAAGATAAATGTTGTCTTAACATGGCAGTACATCAAATATATCTCGTCAGAAACTGGAAATAGTGACGTCCATTTTTCAGAAAACTACCAATTAGAAACCTTTGTAGCAGGGTAACATTAAGAGGCAGTATCACCTTTCTATCACAAAATGTGTTTTTTTCTGAAAAAGTCACATTTATTTCTTTTAAAGCAGATTCTAGTAGCAGATTTCATAGGTAGAGTAGTTGTTAGTTGGTAATCTGTCACACCAGATGCAGCCCATCAAAGGCCTTAGATAGAATCCAACATGAGAGATATCTACAGGTTCAGATCTACAGCCTTCCGTGTTCTAAGAAAAATAATAAGCAGGAGGAAAAAAAAATATGGATTGCTGTCAGAAACCACATGTTTGGTCTTTGTCAGGTCAACTGCAGCTATTCTGAAACTTACAGGACCCTTAAGGCATATAAAATCCATATTTCACTATCAGCTATTAAGAGAATAGGTCAGTTTTGAAACAACAGATGATGTTACAAAAAAGAAAGGCCCTGAAAGGCCCAAATGCCCATCAGGCGAGATATCCACCTTCTCAAATCTATAGTTGAAAAAAAGAAAACATTCAAAACTATTAGCAGAATTTAAGCTATCATAAATCATAACTATTTTGAGAAGAACAATAACCAGATGGCTGTCAAATGCAGAATTCAAGGACAGAATGAAGTTTCTGAGTTATTGAGAGTTTGGTTCAGATTTATCCATGTATGTCAATTAAAGTCAATTTAAAGTCAAGTAAAGTACAATTTTGCAGAAAGTTGCAAATGTAATAATACCATCCACAATAATAATAGTAATAATAATAATAATAATAATAATCATCATCATCATCATCATATTAATAATAATAATAGTTCCTGTGGTACTAATGTGTGCCAGCTATGCTAACACTGGAATACAGTCACATGTGAACAATATATCCGTCAGTTTTGTAGCCTGATCAAAATAAAAACATTTCTAAATGCTGGTGTAAATATTTTTTGTGTACTGTGCCTTATTTCTCTTTCAATTTTTCTGTCATGAAAATGTGATTCAAGTAGATAAATCAATATATTGCTGACAAGGTTTTCATGGTCTATTAGTGCAACACAAAATGTACCTGAGGTCTCTGTAGGTGTGTAGTACGCATGTGTATCTGCGTGTCTCCATGCTCCTGTCTGAGTGCAATTTATCTGTCCTCCAGTGTGAGTTCTTCTATGGTGTAAACAATTCCATGCACTGTGAGTGTGCACTCACCCTTAAGCCTTCTGAACAGGTGACACAGTCTTATCCAATCCCACCTGGCAGACAAACAGTTAGACTGTGGGCAGTGCATTCTCTCGACCAATCAGACTTTGCCTTAACGCCAGTCCTTACCTCTCAGCATTTATCATAATACAGGGTTGAAAGGGAAGGCATTGTAGGTATAGTTTACTAAAGCTGGTCTGCTAAGTTTTAGCTATATGATATTCCTGCTGGCCGTGCAACAACACAAAAATAACTTGAAGACTGCAAGAGGTGAGCATCCATCATGATACAATGAGGTCACTGTGGGTATAAGCACCATTTTTGTCCTAAGTGAAATCTAACATTGGCAAGGTATCAAGTGCTGACCTTGGTTGGTATGTGTGTATCCAGCACAAATCAAGCCTATGTAAACTATTATCATCTGATGCTCTTTTGAACTCTTTCAACTTCTCCCAGTTGCCCATTGTTTACAATTATATTGCTTAGATTTACAGTTCCTTGTACTTTATAAAAAGTCTTTGGAGAATATGAAGTAGCTTGGAAGGGTCAGCATCAGCGTTTTCACTCGGGCACCATGCTGTGATACATGGACACACCACACCATACCTTGGGATGCATTTCTGCTACTGCATTGGGTATCTATTGGAGACTTTATTTCATATCTCCTTCTTTTAAAAAACACTGCATCATCATATTGCCCAGTTCACAGGGGAGATATTATTTTAAACGATTGTGAGTCATTGTTTTAGAGTGAGTTGGAGGTAGAGTGCTCAGAACCCTTGGGTGAAAGACCACAATCCAGTTATTGACAAGCTACTGATGGAAACCTGCAAGAACAAAGATGTGCAGTTGCAATAAAGACTCAAGCCAAATATGTGCACCATTTAAGTGAGATTGAGATATAGCTTGTATCTAATATTTTTCAAATGCTTGATTTGAATGTAATAACTATCCATCACTAAAGTAATACAGTACATGCTCTTCCAGCATCACATTATTTACACTCAATACAGTAAATGCAACAGCCTGCAAATATATTTTCAATCACATCTCAGCAGGATCCTTGCTGGAAGTGACAATATGTGCTAAAAGTGTGACCAAGCATTATCTACACTCTGGATTTCCAATCAAATAATACAAATGTCTCTGTTTTGATACAAGGAAGTTGTCTAATCAAGGACAATGCATTGATTAAGTGAAAACTGTATTCATTTCTTTTATGTTTCATGTGAGTGACATCATTGCGAGCAATTCATTCTGTGACCTAAAATTCTTAGTTATATCTAACCCCAGAGCTCTGACCATGATATGATTCCTGTTATTCAGGGAGAAAATAAAGAGTTATAATTTGACTAAGTGTGGACTTATGTGTAAAGATAAATTGATTTTATTTTTGTTATGGTTCTGTTATGATAACATGTTAAAGACTTAGCACTTCAGACATTTTGTTACATATAAAGTTTTGTTATATGTTATTTAGCTATTAATGTGGATATTCAACAGCAAGGCTTTTGTCATAAGCTGAAAGGGGAGATTGCTTTTCTGTGGTAGCTGAGTGCACTCAAAGTTCAAGTGGTTGCAGTTAAGCCTTCAGCCTTAAAATGGCTACCACAAAGCCAACATAAGTCTTAGATATCATTTGACCTTGATATGTTTCAATGAAGGAAGTGCTACATCACAGTCTCTAAGTTTTGCAATATTGTTGACATTTGTCACAGGTAAAGACCTTGGATCAAAGACAACAAACCAACCTTAATCTTAGCTCTGAGGCAGGACAATGCTGATCAAAAAGCCGACCTGTAAAGTAGTAGCTTTCTGGAAGCTTCTGAAGTACAAACCCCATCCACTGTCCTGGCCTGTCTGTAATAAAAAGTTGTGTCTGCTGTGAAATGGAGGTTGGTAATAAGGCACTGCATAAACATACCTTCATTTGTTCAGGTAAAAAATAAGGAATGGACCATCTTTGCAAAGTCTCTTTGCATTAGGCATATTCACAGCATAATGATTGATTAAGATCATAATATTAATTCATTCATTCACTTCCCTATCTACTTAATCCTTAGTTGGGGGTCACAGAAGGGCTAGTGTGTAGGTGGAAGCATTACGACCTTAGACAGAGCACCAATCCAGAGTGCCAATTCAGAGCGCCAATCCATCGTAAGGCACACATTCACATTTAGTGTCATAAATGAGCCTAAAGCATGTTTTGACTGTGGGAGGAAACTTGAGCCACCAGTCTGTCAATTGTGATATTATGATTCAATTAAAAATACAATTGAAAAATAATAATTTATATGAAAACAGTGGTCTTACTGTAGTCAATGCATTGTTTGTGTAACATCAATATTTGTTTTCGAATTAATTTTTGTATCATACACAATTTCCCCGTTTGGAATAATGGTAAGTCAATTTTTATAGTTGCAATTCCTATGCCCACTGAAACTTCAGTGCTATAACAAGGGAATACATCACTCTTTGGCCATGAATTTTCTTACTGTAGTGAGCTAAATAACATGGGTTCAAAACAGCAAAACTTAAGAAAAGTGGAAGAAGAAATGCGTTGTCCTGTTAGTGGAAGAAGATCTTCAGGAGGGACCTAGACCAAATAGCCCTCCCACCCCTGAAGAAGGGGAGGCTTTATTACTGCCTATGCCCCTACGTTGTTCGACAAGGTCCAATGCAGGTCAACATTCTAATCCTCACCAGCTCCTCCGAGCAGCTTTAACTGGGCTATGAAGAATAGCGCCCAATTGGTCAGTGGCTTGCTAAAATCGTCGGGTCGCCGATTTATTTGGAGGGAGTGATTGTAGCCGGTATATTGAGGGGCTATTATTGTTTTTTTGGTGTGGGCGGGAGTGATGTCACTGATTGAATGACGTCGGCATCTCGTGAGCCAGTCGTGGTCTTGCAGACAGGCATTTATACAGACACCTGTGGGGTCCTAAGCAGTGTGGAGTTGGAGTTGCTAAGCTAGTGCAAGCAGCAACGTGTGTTGGAGACGCGGTTGTGTTTGGTGTTGCCAATCTGTGAGGATAAGGACATTCAGGGTTGAGACGGCTGTAGGTGGCTGAAATAGCAGCAAGAGCCTGCACATTTTGGGAACCGGACGGTGTAATACGAGAAGCACTAGGTTAAGCAACGCATCTACTTCTATCCCTTCTGCCTAGGATCGAGTGGTTATTCTCAGGTATGGCTTGGGCCGTTTCCAGGGCTGAAGGGAGTTTCGGCCGGGCGGCCTTGGAGAAACGATCTACTATTACTAGTACCGCGTTGAATCCCTTAGATCGGGGCAAGCCCGAGATGAAATCCATCGCCAAATGGGACCAGGGACGTGAAGGGATGTAGGAGGCCCTGGGGACGTCCTCGGCCGCTTTTGTTTGCGGCACAGACGTGGCATGACCGGACAAATGTTTGGCAGTAGTTGGCCATTTTGGGCCACCAGAAGTGCCTAAACTACAGGGTCCAAGTGATCCCGGGATGTGCGACGAGTTGGGAAGAGTGCCCCCACTGCAGTACCTGGTCACGCACTGACGATGGTACAAAGAGTCTGCCCGGTGGACTGCCTCCCGGGTCAGGCTCAGCTGCTTGAACCCGAGTAACCGCCCTAGTTATTCCCCAGGACAAGGGAGCCTAGATCTGACCAGGGGCAAGATGGGTTTGGGCTGGGTTGGGGCGTTGTCAGTCTCCCAAAGACGTAAGAGGGTAGCTTAACGTTCTCAGAGCCTGGTCGATACGACAAAGTGAAGTGGAGCAGACCGAAAAAAAGTTACCAGCGCCCCCATCTGCCGTTCAGCCTTTTGGTTTCCTGAACATATGCCAAATTTTTGTGGTTGGTCCACACACTACGAACGGGTGCCGGGAACCCTACAGGAAGGTGTCCACCTCGACGATAAAGGGCTCCTCTGGATCGGGCAGACGTAAAACCGGGGCGCTGGCGAGGAGCCCTCTGAGTCAGTCAAAGGAGAACTGGGCTTCGCTGGACCAACGGAGGGCAACCTTTCCGGTCAGGTCTATGAGGGGGTTCTGGTTACAGTAACTTGGGCAAGGCATGCGGTAAGCCGCTTTATGGCCACCTCATTGCGCCCAGTGGCTTCGCCCTGAAGGCGGATGGTCTCAGGAACGTTGCGGGTCCATAGCTGTCCACGTCGTTCTGTTATCAAACTGAGAGTAGGACCCAAGGATGCAGATAAGGGGATACGTGACGCGGGGGACAAAAACGGGAAGAACTGAAAAGGTAGAGCAAAAGGCTCTCCAAAATACAGAAAGAAAAGAGAAGCTTCGGGGGGCGTCCCAAATCAGGTGACATGATGTGCCTCCGAAGCGCTAAGGGGCGAGTGTGAGCTCTAACGCATGCTAAGATCGTGGAGGGAAGGCTGCTTGGGGCTGCGTCCCAAATCGGGCAACACAATGTACCTCCAAAGCACCAGAGGTCGAGCGTGAGCTCTGAAGCGCGGTAGGCGCAAGTGAGGCCCATTTCGGGGGACGTCCCAAATCGGGTGGCACAGCCTAGCGGAGTGCGCTAAGGAAGGCGAACAAACGGAGCCTAAGATTTGGGAAGGGTCTAACGGGAAGCCGCGGCGAGTCTCCTAACACAGCCTCCCTCATTGTTAGACCATAGTTGAACACATTGTTAACTAAAGTGGCTCAGATCTCATCAGAAAATATGGTCCTTGGCCTTCCTCGTCCTCCCCATCATCCTCCTCTTACTCTCACTCTTCTGGCTCTGCCTCTGTTTCCAACATTGGCATCCATTGCTCCAAAACAGAATAGCTCACCTGTCGCCCTTTTATGCTAAAGCTCTGATTGCTAAGCGTAAACATGTATGTTATGTGTTTTCCCATGTGAGGAGTCAGTGTGCATAGTAGGGCAATTAACTTTAGAGTTTTGAATAATAGTGTTTCATTCATGACAATTGTGTGTACTGTTTTGAAAAAAGTGTGTTTTAGAACTGTAATTTGAGTGTAAAACAGGAATTGTGCTTGTAGTTTAGCAGAATTGGTTCAGGGGGGTTGGTGCATGAGTTACATGCTGTGGTCATTGTGTTTCAAGTATCAGTATTTGTGTGTAAACAATCGAGAAAAACTATAGGAAATTCATGTAATGAAACACCTTGTTACATATCTGTATTGAATCATACTGTAAACATATAATAAATAAATAAAGCAATTACCTGTTCTCCTCTCTGAATGTTTGGACTATGGTGGACACAGTGAATCTACTCAGGTTAGGCTGAACTCGAAGTCCTGTTTACCTCATAGTCAATCCACGGACAAGAACATGGTCAACGATGGTTGCCTGTATTTCATCAGATAGTTTAATAAAGGTAGTTAAACAGAAGCAGTAAACAACCAGATAACAATAGCCAAGTAGACACAACCATACCATAACCAAGAACAGTCCAGAGAATCATACACGGGAAGGCCAGCAGTGGATGTAGAGAACAAATTGTAGTCATAAACAGAACAAGGTCAAACACAGAAAAATCCAGAGATAGAGAAACGCTTTGTAGAGAGGTAAACCAACAATACTCGGCACAGGTGTGTGCGTGGGAGGCTCTTATATAGTGCAGGTAATTAGTACTCTTGACTTCTTGGAGGAAGCAGGTGATGTGTCATGTGATCGGGTGTGTGGTGTGATGTCAGTAGGTGGTGCGTTTTGGGTAGTGTAGTTGTTTAACTGAGAACCTCCGTTAGAGCTGAGTGTTAAAGAAATGCTTTCCGCACCAGACGTGACACAAACTGACATATTATCCTTGACTTGATAAATAACTTAATTATTTTATGTATATGTAACTTCTATAAACAAATGCAAGCATGTTGAAAGTTAATTGACTACAGTCAGTGAAGCCTAATAAGGATAATATATATTTATTTTTATGCAGAGCTACCTTGGCATTACAGATTACTTGGTATTGTTATCGAAGCCAGCTGGTGTGACGCAGTGAATAGTGAATGTTATTATTTATTTAATTGCTTGTTTATTTTATAAGACTTACTGCATGACCATTCCTAGACCTGAGCTGAACACTTTTGTCAATATCCCAACACAAAAGGCTACACAGGAAAAAAGAGTAAGGTACAAATTGAATGTGTCACTCAGCTAGCTGAGACAGTTTCTGTGTCACTTTGACAGGCAATGTGACTTTTATGGTAGCAACAGACAAGTGAAGATGGTCTTCTGGGATGTCCCATATGCATGCTTATCTACTTGTTCACTCTCTAGATCTCCCAGGACAGAAATGAACTCCTTCAACTAAACTTTCATACTTTAATGCTCACTCACACCTATTTCCCACTTTCATAGCTGTAAGTGAAATATATAGACCAGCAACTTTGAGGAAGCGAATGTGGTAAAACATATTTTGATTGATATAACCATGCTATCAACATGTCATGGTGCTGTCAGGCAAGTAATACTATCTTTACCAGCAACTAGCAATTTGTGGTCACATATTTAATGTCTAATATTAATTTGCCAACTATGACATGTCATATGACAACTGTCATGGCAGTTATCATTATGCATACTTTAATTTAGAGCTCTCATTAAACACCTGATATGATTATGACATAGACAAGTCTATGATGTCATCATAAGTGGCACATTGAATTACCAGTGGAATGATCACAGTTTGCCATGATATGCAAAATGTTGCATAGAAATGTCTTTCTAATAGAGTCATGATAGCATGGATGGGTGATCTGATTTATCATAGGCTACCATTAAGACCTCTAAAGTTTTATGGGAATCTTGTATGCTTATGTGTACAGTAATAAAAATAAAAAATGTTGTTTAAAATACAACAGTTTGTTTAGGAAGGTATATTTTTTGGCTTAGGTCGGTTTGAATGGGCAATTTTAAAGGAGTTTTTATATGTACTTTTGTGAATGAGGGTGCTAAAAATATATATTCTTATTTAGAAAAGGAGGGCATGTTGGAATTTTTTTGGAAACCACAGATTTCAAGTATGCATAATGATGCCAGTTTTAATGCATGTATGCTTCTGTGAAACATATTAATTAACAGGATTAGTTTAGTATTAAAATATTAAAGCGAACTACCAACCAACCAAACTATCATAACCCCTTTCAGATAAGATAGTGAGTCACATTTCGTTGTTTGGCCATTTCTGTTAAAACTGAAATGCTTATTTTCAGTTTCCTTGTGTACAGTACCTTCAGTACTTTCTGTTACCACTGTCTTTTTGTTGCTTTTTTGCATCTTTCGCTCACTACTTATGGGAACTTATTATGCAGTTCTTCTCAGCTGTGTGGCACAATTTGAGGGCTGCATTTTCAGAATAAACGTACAGAAAGTGTATTAGAAATGGCCCCATATCTAGACTCAAACAGGCCAGTGATGAGTGTTGTTGTTATGTGTACTGTTGTTTATAGCACTGATGAAGCATGTTTGCTATGCTTCTTCTCAGTCAGGTCCCCCTTAACATTCTGCAATTGTCCACAACAAGACTTGAATCACCATGCATATGCAACTTGCAGCTTCAAACTGAAACTTTTGGATGCCACAGTCACTTGGTATAATCCATGTAGTAAGTTCGATCATTTGGAACACAATCCTGTGATACCATTTCCTTGGCCTCTCTTTTGTTCTCAAAGGAGCAATCAGCGAGTCTAGAAGACCTGCTTCTACCATTATTTTATTGTAGATTTGAACATATTTGTGCATGTGACCTTCACTGATTCTTTTCTTTTCTTATCCCATCTTTGCACTAAGACCAGTGGGCTGTCCAAAGCAAAGGTTTTGAAGAGTGTGACAACAGGATTGTTATGCCATATAACTTCCCTGAGCTGAACCGCATCATGGCTGATTTCATTCTCTTCAAAGCCTACTCTGCCTTTCTTCTTTATTTCTGCATCCTCTGAGAAGCTGTAGTCCCAAAAAGGGGACCTTTCTCTTCTGGAGAGTAGTTAGAGCTCCACACTGCAAAACCAGTTGTAAAGAACAGTTTGCGAGAATTTTGCCTGGGATTATACCTTGCAGTGTTCTCATATGCTCCAACATCTGGCAGTAAATCTACTGGAGATTTGTACACACTTGAGAGTGTATTTATTGCAAAGCTGTATTTGATTTAATTGCTGTCTGTAATAATTTGTAACCATAGCACTGTTTTGTTTGTATCCTGCATTATGCCACTTTTCCCCTTGAATGGCTTGCTCATGAGCACATAGCCTCTTATTATTTTGGATTGCTTGAAAGCATTGCAGTTATGACAGTAAGAGGAAGCACTGTGTAAAGGTGACCATGACCAGATTGTCCTGGAGAAATTTACGGTGCAATGTCTACAGAATGGGCTTGCATTTGATAGCCTCCCAACGATGTATTGCTATGGTATTCATTACACAGTCAACCATTGATATTGAGTTCCAATACATGGCAGTCCACTAATGTAGATATTAGAAGGTAATACTGATAAACTTCTTCTCAATTTATTTCCCTCTCTAAATGAGATTGGACAGTGTAGAAGTTTGATTGCTAGTTTTGTTTAGAGTTGGTAGGAACTCATGATCATGATCTTAGCTTGTATTTTTTCCTATAATAGGAATGCTAATTCTACATATAATCCTAAATATGAAAGCATGTTTTGGTGTGAATTCTTACATATGTATTATTTCTTCAATAACTAAAACTGCTACTTCACCGTTAAATAAAGTGCATTAAACAATGTAAACTTTACTCACACTGGTGTACATTTAAAACAAAAAAAGATTTCTGCTGACCTAAATATTTTGGCTGATTTTACCCAAATGAAAGGTGCTGATTCTAAATACGAATCCAAAAAATATGCAATACATTTTTTTTCTTCAAAAATGATAAACGTTTAAATAAACATTATAAAGATGACTATCAAGGGTAATAAGAAGTACTGAAGTTGTGAATGTCATATATTTGTTTCATGCAAGAAACAAGTCTATTATCTAACCAATAAGTTAGCAATAGTCTCTAATAATAAGGGAAGTCATCAGAAGGGAAGTAGTTAATGTGGCTATAAAGGAAATGTAATTTGACACCCATGTTTACTCCCAATCTTTGAAAAGCAATCAACAAATTTTTAAGAAAAAATAACAACTAAAAGGTTATAAGTTTCGCTTCTGAAGTTGCCAAGAAAGTCCGTAATCACTTTAGATAAAGTAGTCCATGTATCCTTTTTATGAGAAATTTGATTAGAAGCTTAATTTGCAGGCCATCAAACATGCCAGCTTTCAACTTCTTTTATGAAAGAGTATGGATTTTGTACACTGAGGTACACTGAGCTGGTGCACTAATAGCTGAGGGGTCATTTGTGTACTGGATGGAATATTTCTTCTTTGTGTTCATTTTGAGTATCTGAGCACGCCACTGAAACTTCAAAGCCAAGACATTTTCTCTGTCCTTTAGTCCACTGTCTCAGGTTTTCAACACATCCTGCACACTTATGTGGATCCCAAGGATTTTTCATGCACTGTCCACAAACTGTGTGTTGATTGACATATTCAACAAAAACAGATTTATCAGACTTAAGTTGAAGCTGCAACTTGAAGAGCCTCTTGAACCATTAAATGCTGCTGTCTGTTTTCATGTTGCATATACAGACTTAAAACATCTGCAGTTTTTAACTGATTATTGCAGTTTTTAATGATTATTAAGCAGTCTTCCTGTTAGTTATACTGATTGTATATTCACCATATCTTTTTGCATATTCAGCTTGTCATCCTGTGCATTAATTATCTCTTTGCGTATTCAGCATATCTAATTAATAATGTTTCATGTCTACTAGATTTTATAAGTAGACAGCGATTTGCTGAAAAAGCAGACATAACTAGGAGAAAATACATGAAGAGCACGTTATTTTGTAGTCAGTAAAATTGTAGACATGTAATTGCCCCTTCATTTAATCCAGGATTAAAACTGATTACGAAATTACATTTTAAGACCAATTTTGTCTATTTCCTGAGAAAGATGATGGATGATCAACATGACTTACAGACAGCTGACAAATTAAAACACAGCAGTTAAATTTCTTGAAGCCCTGCCTCTATTTAAATTATTGCATCATTATTAAGAGGGTGTATTGTGTGAGTTTTAAAGGTAAAAAATGTGTATGTTACCTAGACTCAAGATTAGGGTGAAGCTAAAGAGTGCAGAGCAGCAGGAAATATTATTGTAACAGTTACAGGTCTTGATGTAAATAATAAAGTGAGTGAAGCCATAGTGAGGCCACTGAAGCACACTGGTAAATATATTTAAAAAAAAATAATAAAAAGAAACTGAGACTGCTTCATGTTCCAAAGCCTTCACATCTTCAACAGACAGACTTAACACCACAATCACAACCAAACCCCTTAGTATCCCCCTCCTAAAATGTGATGTCCTCAATGATCCCATGCTATAAACCTCTTGTGCACTAACGTCAAAGCCTCTTAGTCCAATCCACCAGAATCTACAATCATAGCTAGATCACATCACATGTTGTTCAGGTTGATCTTTATGTATTAGCTATGCATGCTGGTCCCCCTTGGACAGAAAAGACATCAACCATGCCTGCTGCAGTCACCACTGGACGAAGAGCTTGGGGGTTCATAGTGAGGTCAACTGATAGTAAAGTCTGTTTCTCACTGCCCATTGTGTGTAACTCAAAACCAAATACCGGAGAAGAGTTGTAAGGGACAGTACAGCCTCTCTCTGTCACTTGTCGTCCATCTTCTCTCCAATGGCACTGACACGTGACTGTGAGAAAATCAACCTTACAAGTCACTGAGTTGTTAGTGTCTCTTGTATCGCTGTCCTATGCTTGCCCTTATGGAACCACTGATCCCAACACCTCATAACAGCTAGGTCAGAACAGCCTAGATAGCGGCCAATTGCTTGGATTGTAAGCCTATATCAATTCTAAGTCACTCTGGATAAGGGCATCTGCTAAATGACATGTATAAATATATATGAGATGTGCAAGAGTGGTGGAAATATGTGGGTGAGATGTTATGATTTCTCTACCGCATGCCCTAGGGATGAAAAAAGGGGGTCAAGGCTGTTACTCTGTGACCTTTTTCTGTGGATAGGGAGTGTCCTGGAGGTTTTGGTCACATCTGTTGTTGTCACACTGTGGTCTAGAGGACCAAAAGAAAGGAAACACCAGATGTGTTGAAGCCCCTGGAGCAATGTGTCACACCGGATGACTATAACGTGACCTTGCTCTGGGACCACGTATCAGTTTATCCATAAACCTGTCACGAAGCAGTTATACATATGCATGCATGCTTGTTTAGTGCTCATCCACAGTAAATAGAGTGTGTGCTCTGTTGAAATCTAGTATCAGCACCACTTTTCTTACTGATCACTGAAGTTGTGAAGTACACATTAGATGCTACAAGTGGCATTTCATTCTTTTTTGTATACAAATCCATTATAGGTCTCGTATATTGCATGCTCAGTATTAGAATTTCCTATGTGGGCCATTTTAGACCGGTTCTGATTCATAGGGCTTTTGTGTGACATTTATACTGAGTATACTGGTCCAACTAGCAGGTATACCAGTATACAGGTATACCGATAAAATACTTTAGGTATTTTTTTCAGAAATTGTCAAGTTTCAGTTTGGTTCCATACACAGTTTTCATTTCACAGTGATGCAGCATTAAACAACTTTCACCCAGTATTCCATGTGGTGCATTGTAGAAGATGTCAGTCCATCCCAGGACCATCAAGGGTGACTGTTGCAGTGCTGGACGGTGATCACCTGACCAGGCTCTCTTCCCTTAGACACAGCTAATCAAGCTTCTAATTTTATGCCTGACTGGCCCTATCATTCCAGTTCAACAATCTAGTGGTGACATTACAGCAGATAAGTGGCAGGGGCTCACACTATCATGTAGAACAAAAAATCCACAAAGTAGCTTTATATTAAGCTAAGTTTAGATCACAAATGAGTAGCCAGAGGCAACAGTGAAGAAGATACACTGTTTGATATGCATTAGGGAGCACCTTGAGAGGAACCAGAATCAAATGGGGAACCCACCTTCCTCTGGGTAAGACCAAACAAGTAGATTAAGTACTAGCGGAAGTATATATCAAACCACAATTGGAAATTAGATAGTAGTTGTCAATGTAATGTTGTAAGTATTGACTGAACTTCACAGTTTAGAACAGACTAGAGAGTACATTTTACAGTTAGGAGAACTGTCACTGTCTATTAAAACCAAGGAAGATTTTGCATAGTTAATGTCTGGGTCTTCAGGTAAGGTAGTGTAGGTAGGTAGCTGGCTTCAAACAAAGTAGGGTACAATGAAAGCTTATGGGCTGGTCTGAATTTTGCAGATAGCAGGCATGAGGACCAATAGATAGTTCCTACTGAATGCGCCTAAGTTTTTGCTGACATCACTGAAAGTGCGTTTGGTTGTGAAGAAACAGGAATTAGGCAGGGGTTTTTCCATACTAAGTAATGCAAAACATTATCTGGTTATCTGAATATATGGTGTCTAAGCATGAAATAGAACATTATTCCATCATATTCAGTATGAATGAAAGTGCTTTAGCAGTGGTTTAACATGAAGAAATGTACTGTTGTCTTTCAGAGAAGACAATCTTTGTTTTCTAACCATATTTCTATGGATATTAGTCATAACTTTTATGCAGACACAGATATACCCTTTCAAATGCATTACTTACATTCTCACCAACCTGAAGGGCCAGCATTCACCCTGTCAATTCCAGAATCCTCTCTAGTTCCCTCATTAGTACCCCTTTGGCCGATCATTGCACATAGCGAGTGGGATAGATGAACTGCTGCGAGAAGAGGAGTTGATGGAGCCTGACCTTGTGTAATTGAACCAGAAAGATGTATCTACAGCCTTTTCATCATGACAGACTCAAAAAAATCAAACAATCAGCCTGGCTCTTCAGGGACAAGAGAGACCGATAAAGGAGATAAGTGGAGGGTAGCATAAGAATGTGCTATATCCCTTTAGCCACACAGAAAACACAGCATTGCTCATTTAATGTTTATAATGTAATCTGAAATAGATGTAACTGAATATATTTAAGTAACTAAATATAATTCAGTTACTGAATTTTGTTCTGAATTTAGCTAGACATAATTAATAATAAAATATGTTGGATGATAATCTGTAAACCATTTTCTTTTTTATTAAATATATTATATTTAGCAACTTCAGTGCATTCAATTCACACATACAGGTTCCTTATTTATTATTCAGTTAGTTTAACTTGTTTATTAATATTTCATGTTCGTGTTGTTTTGTCATTAGAATGCACTTCTAAAGTAATGTAACATGCAGATTATTTATTGTTCCATGTAAGAACTATAGTACTATATAAAAAAATAACCTGCTGCTAAATTTTGCTTATATGCTTTTTTCTGTCTGGAACCGCTACATTTGACTCTTACATTTATGTTGGCCAGACATGACATCACAACATCATTTGTGTCCCCACGATCCCCTGTTCTGTAGCAAAAGCAACAGCAAGGTTTATGAATGCTGTCCTGTCGTTGACCTCAGTGAGCATTTACAGTAAATTAAGATCTGATGATATGGCTGTCTCTGATCCACTGATCTCCACCCTCACTGATTAACTTTATTGCATACTAGGAGGAGTTACAATCACAATCAATCTGGTTTCTAGGCATCTCACTCCACAGAACCAGCCCCAGTGGCTATTTCTGAGAAACTTCAGGCTGTTAGAGCATTCAGAATTTCATTGGTTTTGATCCTTCTTGACCTTTAAGTTGACCACAATATTCTCCATTATGTCCTTTCCAGTCTTTGAATCATAGGCTCAGCTTGGCAGTGGTATGCTTCCTACCTGTATGATTGTTCATATCAGGTGTCATGGAGAGTCTCTGTATCTGAACCATATACCCTTAAAACTGGAGTTCCACAAGGCTCAGTTCTGGGAGCTCTTCTTTTCTCTCTCGACATCCGTTTTCTTACTGAAGTCATATGCTCTCATGGCTTTTCTTATAACTGTTATACTGATGACACTCAGCACATCCTCTCTTTCCCTTCAATAGATGTTCCACCAGTATCTCAGTATGTTTGGAGAGCATCTCATCATGGATGTCAACTCATCATCTGAAACTAAATTGCAGCAAAGCTGAAACTGTTTAACATTCCTGCAGATTGGTCCCCTTATTAAGATCTCTCAGTTGAAATCATCCATCTTACCTTCTGATAATGCAAGAAATCTTGGCGTTATCTTTGATAACCAGCTGGGCTTCTCTGCTCACATTTCCAGACTGATACAGTCGTGTAGGTACATGCTGTACAACACCAGGATAATCTGACCCTTTGTCCCCAGGGAAGCCTCCCAGGTGCTTGTCTAGTCTCTTGTCATATCAGAACTAGACTGCTGCAATGCTCTTCTGGCTGGTCTTCTGATCTGTGCAATCAGACCTCTGCAACCCATTCACAGCACAGCCACTCATCTAATTTTCAATCTACCCTAGTTCACGTTTTCTGAGTATAGACCTTCAGCAATATGTATTGTTTAAACAACACTTTTGGCAACAAAACAGACCTCACAGCCACATGTTCTGATACTTTTGCTCACAATAAAAATGGGTGGGTTTATATCCAGATGTAGCAATCTGGAAATTAAAGCTGAAATGTTGATCTTTGGTATCATATCCATCTTTTGATATATAACAGCCTGTTTTCATCCTATAGCAAACATATGAACGAACGAATGTTCTGCCAGATGCGCTTCTGGCCATGTTAGCTTAAGCCTCTCAAAACTGTGGTACTATAGCAGGTGCCTTAATATGGAGGACGAAGCCTGCCAAAACTAAAATAAAATAAATAAATAAAAGTGCAAGTAAATGTTTTAATAAAAGTAATGTGTTGATTAAACTGTAAAATTATAAAGTCTACATTATACATAATAAATGACTAAATAAATAAACATAAAAAGAAATATATTTATATATAAAACTACGTAAATGTGTTTGTCTTAATATTTTTTTCATATTATTTATTTTTGTATTTCTGCATTCATTTATTTCCCTATTTATTTATTCCCGTATTTCCGTCTCCTTATATAATTATGAAAGGGCGTGCTTTTCACGTTCAGGCTTAGCAATCAACGAAAAACACACCTGCCAATAAGTACACTTCTAAAGCTTCTGTGAGTAGTATGTGAGCATTGTGTCCAAGTGTGTGGTCATTATCTGATTTTAGTAGGGAAAGACTATGAACTATGTACTCAAAGTATACTAATTATGGTGGGTCAACCTCTGTGTCAGAAGATGCAGCAAAACCAAAACAAACTATGAGCTAGTGATAGGTCGTACTGCGCCGATGCTTTGGTGCGTGTGTTGAAAAATCCAGGAAGTCTTTTATGAACCACATATAGGCTTGAATAGACCTATATAACCATTACCTCACTGACGGCAGTGGATACTGTCTAAGCTGCAGGCCATCATGGACAATGTCTCCCGCCCACTATAAAACACAGTCATGGGACACAGTAGCACATTTAGTGCAAGACTCATCCTACCAAAATGCACCACTGACTGCCACAGGAGATCATTCCTGCCTGTGTCCATCAAACTGTATAACTCCTCCCTTAATGGGTGACAATATGGTTGATCGGTGGTAGGAACCGGACGTGCAATACATCCTGGGTACGATAACAATAAAACTGCTTATTCTATATTTCATATGTATTACACAGTATCATAATAGCCACTGCTTTTATTATAGTATTTGTATTGTACAGTGTAAATGTTTTAAATCTTCTTTATCTAAATTCATCTTTATTTTAATCATTAAAATGTTTGTTATTTGTGTAAAGAGCGTTATTGTAACAAACAGAATTTCCCTCTGGGATCAATAAAGTATTTCTGATTCTGATGCAAGAATCAAAAGCATATTATATGAAATAAAGTGATGTCAGGAAGGATGGATGATTTGAAATGTTTTTATTCCTGTCATGCATGGCATCCAAGAGGCCATCACAAACAATTGACATGAAAACACTGTTTATTCATTTCATTTTCATGTTTTCAACTTTTTCCAACAATTTGATTTGAGCTTCAAGGATTCATTAGGCTTCATCAAGTACTGTTAGCTATGGCCTCTGCCTGGTCAGGCAAGTAACTCAACTTACTGGTTACATGTTGCCTGTAAGCAGGTATTAGCATTACCAAAGTTACTGCAGATGGAGCAGGACGTGCAAAAGATCTAGGAAATCTGATATCAGTCAACCAATAGAAATGCTGAAATCGTGACATCACGTGACATTACTGACGGCCTGCCCCTTTATTATCAAGGAAATGGAAATACGGCAATAAATAAATATGGAAATAAATGAATGCAGAAATAAATAAATATGGAAATAAATGAATGGAGAATAAATAAATAGAGAAATACATGAATTCAGAAATAATGGAAAAAAATTAATGAATAAATTAAATGCAAAAATAATAATACAAACACATTTAAGTAAACCAACATTTTAATTAATGCACTATATTAATATATTAATTGTATGTATATTTATTTATTTAGTCATGTATAATGATTTTTCTTTACAGTTTTAATCAATATATTACTTTTTACTTACATATACTTACACATTTTTTTATTTATTTACTTTTAGTTTTGGTAGGCTTGGTCCTCCATAACTTTGATGGCTTTAATTTTGGATGTGAATAACATCAATAACTGCAGTATGAGTGAGCTAAAACAATAAATAACCGTCACATATGTTATGTTGAAAAGTAGAAAGTATACTAAGCCAAACTAAGCAGATTTAGATAGATACTAGCCTATAAAAAACTTTTTAACAGAACTTAAAATATGCATTTCACAGAACTAAAATTAGGCTAATAAACCTATGGACTTGTCATTAACAATAATTCAGTTTAAGAAAATAGATTTTTTTTTAAAGTAAATTCACATTCAAACACACATTACATTAAGTAAATTATTGATTTAAGTTATGTCTCTGTAATTATTACATGGTGGAAATACTTGCTATTTTTTTTAA
Organism: Parotocinclus cabessadecuia; assembly: GCA_036873895.1. Classification (NCBI taxonomy): domain Eukaryota; kingdom Metazoa; phylum Chordata; class Actinopteri; order Siluriformes; family Loricariidae; genus Parotocinclus; species Parotocinclus cabessadecuia. The sequence continues at coordinate 12,020 of JAYJMA010049438.1, read as the reverse complement.
TTACCAAGTGTTAAAATAAAATTGACAAGTTTATACTCATTTTGATCAGACACAAATAATCTTTATTTGACTCTCAGTTGAACAGAAAAAAATTATATTTGCACTTAATTAGAAATAAAAATAAAAATAAAAATCATTATGTGTATTCCAGAAGCTCTCAGGTTTTCTAATATCTTTTTCATTATAATTATCTAGGGTACAACTAAACATATAAATACAGTCTGCCAGAATGTAAATATCACTGTAAAACCAAAGAAAATCAGAAGTACTGACCAATTAAAACATATAATAATGAAAACTTATAATAAATCCCACCTATGAAAAGGTGTGTCTAGTTGGCACATGCTGAGGGAGCAAAACTTAGAACATCTTGCCAACAACTATGTGGCGTGTCTGTGGTAACTGCTCCGCTGATGAACCAAAGCATTACTTTGAATGTCGATAAAGTGATGTAGGCATTGATGGAATTTCAGTCAGACAGTAAATCAAACCAATAATGTTGCGGTCATTACAAGCGAACTGTATGTGGCAAATACTCCAAGAATGCACCAAAGCACTTCTTGAGATATTGTTGTAGTAATGTATGCTAAAGTGAACTTGACTACTTCGGAATTGTAGGTATATGTGCTTACTGGAAAACTTCTTAGTTGTTCTGTTGACCAAAGGATCCATGATGTGATGAGTTAGATAGGGGCTGAGATCACATGTAGACTGTTGTTCTAGGCCATCAGTTGAATAGATCCCAAATTGAAGGAAAACACAAAAGAGAGAGGTAGAATAAAGGCACACCATTTCCTGATTCAACAGGCTATGCAAAATTACAGCGCATTGAATTAATGTTATAATTTCAAGTTTGGACCTCATTGTTGTATTTACTTTATGGTGGCCTATAGTTTTATATTTATAAATGTAGTAACCTAAGGATGAGTTATTTGCCTTTTAATCATAATAGAAATGTGGTAAACATATGCAGAATTCCTGTGTACATTACAGTAATATGATACATTATTGTCTATTAGCCAGTCCCCAGTGACTGAACTGTCCAAATGCGCTAAAGTAATTATCGTCTATTCTGAGGGCATTGGTAGGAAGAAGGAACGGCTGGTCAGCAGCAATCGGACAACACTTTGCCTGAGTGCCTTACATGCCTGATATGTAAGTGACTTGTCTGTGGCAGTCACTCCAAACAGACCAATGCACCAAAGCTGCTCTTGGGATAATTATAAAGTGATGTAGATATGCATCCTGGGCACAAGTTAAATAAAATTAAGTCAGCAAATCAAACCATTAATTACGTGCTCAATATGAGCACAGCAAAGACGTCTCTAAGAAATAGCTATATGTAGGGAACTTCTGAGTTCTGTTTACAAAATGAACTATGATAGGGTCTATTGTTCTAGGCTGTCAGTCGAATACCTCCCCATCTGAAATGGAATTACAAAGCAGTGGGGAGGAATAAAGATGTAACATTTGCTACTTCAAAAGGCTTTTAATTTAATGTTCAAATGGATAAACAGTTTTTTGCGAATCTTCCCTTATTTATTTTGAATTTGATGCTTGTAACACATTCCAAAAAAGTTGGGACAGGGTCAGCAAAAGATTGGAAAAGTTGAAGAAACAAAAACACCTTTTGGGACATTTCACAGGTGAACAGATTAATTGTAAACAGGTGAGTGTCATAATTGGGTATAAAAGGGCATCCCCGAAAGGCTCAGTGTGATGAAACCTTTTTTTAATGTGTTGCAGGCCAGAAATGGAGGAATTGATGTTTATTAACAAATTAAATTAAGTTGAGCAGACACACATCTCAGGTTGATACTATCTGCAATGAAATAAAAATTTAACGTGAATGCGACTGTAAAAACCCAGTGTGTTTTCATATGCAATTTTCATTAGGTTTTTAAAAAGATTAATAACATATAGGAAAGCCTCTAAAAGTATCAGCATATGCCAATGACACAACAGTGGTAAAGTAAAGCGAGACAGACACTGGAAAGCTTAAAGGGAATTATTATGTGGAAATGGCATGTTCTGGCTAACCTAAACAACCAAACTGGAACATGAGAGGCCTGCAGGTATAAACCCATGACACCCTGAATTTGAGCACTTGTCAGTACAAATGTCTGCTGCTAACAAAAATTTGCAAGATTGGTCACCACAGACTCTTGGATTAGAGCAGAACAGCTGGTGGGAAAAATCAGCTTCCACTCTGTTCATGTTCTTCAAAAACTTCTTGTGTAGGCAAAGACAGATTTGTCTTGCGGCATCATAAGCTGAGAGAGCTGAACCCAGTCACGGTGGCAGATGCAGCTAGAGACGAGCAAGAGACTATAAGAAGGCTTCTCCCATTCAAAAGACCTGCATTGGATACCTCTTGAGACACCTCAAAAAGACACTTTATTTCAAAAGACCTGTGAAGACAATGACAGGAGGTCCCCAGTGGCAGGTTGTACAGTGGGCTAAAGCTATGAACAGACACAAGGCACAACCTGCTAATGTCCCGCTTTTCAGAATGCTCGCATCTTTATGAGATTTGCTTCATTCTACAGATTTGTTTCTAGAAACATTGCTTTCATGTATAGATCCAAATTCAATGCAAACATATACAAAGTAATATTATTAAACTTTATTTAAATGAAAAATTAGCCTTTTGCTTGATAAAAATACTAAGTGTATGGAGAAAAAAATTGAGTATGATTGTGTACAATTATTTATATGATTGTATTCGTCTTCAAAGAAAATGGAAAAAAAAAGTTTTTAATTGTTTAGCTACTAATAGTTGTTAATTAGTTAATAGTTGTTAGTTGTTATTAGTAGTTACTTTTTACAGAGCTGTAAAAAGTAAAAAGAAAGATATTTAATGAATGTCATTAGCACAAAGGAAGACAATTCTTTTAGAAAATTCTTAAGTTGTTGCTACAGCGCACGTGCAGTGGTGGCACAGTGGTTGAATCTCTAGTATACAAACACAAAGCTTAAATTCAGACTCAGTGTTTAAATTCTTAGCCTCTTAACCTGCTGAGCTTAATTGAATCTGAATCAGTTTGATGAAAATGTAGTACTGGAGTAATCTTATTTGGGTCCGGTGAACTGCTAATTGTAAGTGAATTGGTTGTGAGTTTTCTCTTTAGCAAGTTGTTTAGTTGCTTAAAATAAGGTACAAGTGGCAGAAGTTAACTGGTGAGTAAACACACTCCACGACAAAAAGCATGTTAGTCTGAGGGAGCCTTAAAATGCAATTGCTGAGTATGCATATCTAGAAAAACCAAATCAGGAGATTTGGACATTTTATTCTTCTTCTTCTGGTAAAGGTCACGAGGACAATTCAGGTCTATTCCTGAAAAACACAATGCACAGACAGAAACCCAAGCCAAGCTAGACAGTGCAAAACAAGCCAAATAAGAAAAAAAAATTACATATAGTAGTCCCATCAATTATTTCTTTGAGCAATTTTTTTGGATACTGATTTTGTCCCAAATCATTATTGTAATTATCTGTTAACATAAGACCGTTGTTTAAGGTTTTGTTTTACTTCATTACAAGGCATATACACACACACACACACACACACAAATGAAATGACATTGTAAATAAAAGCATGAAATATTTTGAATTTATACTGTCTCCAATGAAATAAACCTTGACGTGTATGTAAGTTACACCATAGCATATTCCATGCCATCCCAACCTTTTTCTAAATTTGGGGTTGTAATAAGATGTAATAAAAAACTAAATCTAAAGCTAAATCTGTAAACCTCAAGCACTCTATTCATTTGTTTAAGCATTACGTGGTTGTTAGTGTCAAGAGGAAGTTGCCTGAAGAGGGTTCTCAGTTAGAAATGGCAACCACCCCCTGGTCACTATGAACCATTTCTGGATATTGCCGTTTTACTCATGTATTTACTTTATTATAGCATGCACTGTTACCTTGTAGCATCATTGTTAGCTCCCTGTATGTTTTGGTTGCCCCTAGTTAGTGCTAGCATTAGCGCCTGACTTGCAGTCCTATTTGGTCTGTATTCCTGTTTACCTTCATCAGTATTTCTTTGTTGTATTAGTGTTGCGTGTGAAACTTGGTATCCTTAACCATTGCCCCCATGCAGTTAGTTTATATCATTGATAATTGGCGTGTTACTGTTTAAAGTTGCTATTTGTCCAAATGCATTTTCCACACTTGCATTAATAGCTGCCCCTCTCTCTCCTCTCCTTCTTTTTATGAATGGAATTGTAAAAGCTATATAGGTTTCCTAAGAAGGATGCACTCTATGCTCATCAGCACTACAATTTCATGATCATTAAGCAAAGTGTTTTATATAGAATAGAAAAATAGATCAGAAAGTACAGGAAAATCAGAAATAAACCTAACAATCATAGGAAAATAATTTTTAGTGGCAGGAGAAAGATATTCACCATAATAAACTGCTGTTAGATTTTCTTGCAGTCTGACAAGTGTGAATGACATATTGAAGTAACAAAGTTAAAATGATTCTGTTCAGTCTGTGAAAAGAATTTGATCAAAAAGAGCAAGTCTGGTTGTTTTTTACAGTGTATGTATACTAGTTCTATTAGATAATTAAAATCATTTTTCAGAAAGTATGTCTGGATGGCGTGACAAGCTAATCTAGCAAAGAAGACATTCCTCTGCTGATAAGCCACAATGTTGTTGTGAAAAAAAAAATGCACTTCAGCAACCTGTTGGTGCACTGTGTTGTACCTAAAAACAGTTTTTCATAGCCATTATTAAAACATAACCATTAATAAAATGAACATGACAACATTAAGAAAGATATATTGGCCACGCATTAACCATTTATAAATTATTCCTGGGGGCATGAGCTTATATTTTATTCACATTATTAAATATCGTGCTTTATTACAAACGTTGAGTTAAACATTAAAAGTAATTTGGTTCCATTGCCGCATTTTATCATGACAAATGATGTTATCATTACGAAGAAAATCATCACCTTTAATTATGTACAATGATATAAAAAGGTGAAGAAAGACCTTACCTCACTCCTGTTCCAGGTCCCTTTTTCAGTTCAGAACATAGACTCCCGTCTGGAGTTTGCACGTCCTCTCCAAGTCAACATGGGTTTCTTCCCACAGTCCAAAGACTTGCATTAGGTTAATTGTGCACTCTAAATTTCCCCAGTGTGAGTCTGCTAGACTTGTATTGTTGTAACTTTGCTCCTGATATGACTAACCTGATTCTGATGTGAAACAAAAGCAAACTAAAACCTTTGCATCTTCTTATCTACCATGAAGAACGAAAGGTGAAGGAACACCTAGCCATAAATTGCAGACTGCAGAGCTTATCAAGCTTTTTCTATTATCAACATTTGTAATAGAGTAAAAAAGCAATTTCCTTCTGTCGTTATCAACATTTGGACCATGGTGAAATAAGTGTTTATTGGCAAGAATGTGTTGTGGTGAAAAAATATATACTGTGACTAAAAGAGAAACGTTTATGCACCCCTGGTTTTCTTAATAGCAAAAGCTAACACTACAGGGATGCTATGCAGGGAAGATTCAATCATATTACTGCAGATTTTAAAGGACATTCTATATATTGTGAGATCTTATGACGTATATATTTATAAATATACAGAGAAACAAAATTCTTGAGACAACTGATGTGATGCGTTTGTGATCATGTATGAAGAATACTGATTGTTGGCACAAAATAGCTTAAAAAGTCACCAAGGGTATATATAACACAAAAAAGTAAACAAGGGTATCTCCATAGTATAATATTTGAATGAAACATAAAAGGAAATCATTATGTCTGTGATTTCTTTGTCTCACTCATTTCTTCTCACCAGCCTTCTCACCAAGATGTTGCCTATTGTCCTGTAGCCCATCCCAGCTAAGTCTTGGGCATGGTGGAGAGATTGGAGTGTGATTGATTGAGTGTATGGACAGGTTTCATTTGTTCAAATAAAAAGTTCAAATGGTTGCAATTAATACAGGTAATAAGTGCAGAATAGGCTTTTTAAAGATCCATAATTCTTGCTGGTTGGTAAAAAAAAAAATAATACAATGTGATTTACTGGATTACCAAAAAAAACATGGTAGGTACCTTTTTTGGTATACCTATGACAAAAATTACAGACCTCTCTCTCCTCCTATATATTCTTTTTTTCTTTTTAAGTATGCACAGTAGGGTATATGCCTAGATATATGCATAGATAAATCTCTGGTTGACTGATGAGAAAAAAACTCTCAACAGGCTATAATTGAGAGCTTTCCATTGTGTAACCTATTTTGTCATAGCCTGTTTCTGTTTTACAGCCTGGGGCATCTAAGGAGATCACTAAGAATTTGAGACATATACCCTTATGCACAGCATTCTTGAACATGCTACATGTTTGAAAGGATATTTACTTAACATACTTTAATTTTTTTTAGATTTTATTATAATGACGATTTTATATTAAATGCTTAATGGTGATTTTGGTCTGCAGTGGGTTGCTACATTGCCTATAAACCTTTGTGCCGCTGCACTCCAAGTGTGAAAATTACATGTCAGCATTCAAAACACCAGCATTTTGCTAATGACTATTGACAAATTACTTCTAACCGACATTGATGGATGAAACTGAGTAATTAAATATGTGTTAAATGAAGCGCAGCCCTATGGAATGCTTGTGCATATTGAGAATCATTTCTAAGCAGTTTCTTCTTTTAAAATCCAGTACACTGCCTGTGAGATTTATGCAGCATCAGAGCTGCACATCCTGACACCTTCCTTATCATTTGCAATCATTTCAGTTCCTTGGTGCGGCCCCTAAACATTCCATCATGCTAAATAAATTTCCTTCACCCCAACCGATGGTGACAGCTGTTAGAAACACTTTCTGTCTTGTGGAGACAGCAGATAAGATTTTTTAAAAGCTTCTCTTACTTTACCTATGTCATGCCGCTGAACTGGAACATGAAAATGTTTTAAATTAAAATTAAGTTTTAAACTAATTAAGGACCAGGCGCTGTTCCAGTGGCTAGAGAAAACTGCTGAAAATGGCAGTGACTCACTTCATATCTAGGGTGGAGCTTGTGAATGTCTGGAGGTCCTTTTGGTCAAACAACCCATCTCCCAGGGGTGCAAGGTGCATTCCTAGTATAGGTTATAGAAATATAGATACCAGAAATGTTCAGTTGATTTAACATTATATATTAGAGTTCAAAGAATATACCTAAAAGTATAAGCAATTTTGTGATATAATAATCTCAGGTGGTAATGTGGCCATGTAAACCTCTGGTAAGATGGTTTTAGGAAAGATGGCTCTTAAAAGCTTCCAGTATAGTGACTTTCCCCAATGCCAGTGCTGGTGCCTAAACAAGAGCTGGGATTTTACATAGCCAGCACTCAGCTGCCGAACTTGACTTAGTTGGAGGCACCGAAAGGCGACAGATCTGGAAGAATAGAAAAATAACATCAGGAAATGTCTGTGGTAGAATAGTTTTGTGAAGCAATCTTGAGACAAATTATAAATAAATAAAGAAACATAATACAAAAAATAATAAAAACTGACCTGAATAACACTGGGATGGGAAGTCAGAAAGCCAATAATGTTTTAAAGGATTGGATTCTGTTTTGGGTCACAAATCAGGTAAACAGTTGACTGGAGCACTAAATTTAGCTATGAGCATGCTCAAAGATCCAGTGAACATCCAGTTCCAACAATGGAAATCACAAATGCATTATCTAGCTTTATTTTTACCACATACTTGACTTTGTTGTACATTTTCACTTGCTTTGGTAATGTCTGAGATCTATTATCCTCTGACTCCAGCTATTAACCTTTGTTTTGTTTGATGTTTGTGCTATTAAGACAATAATTGGACAGTCTACAGCTAAAATGCGTTTACAACCAATGAAGTAAAGTCGTTCAGCCGATCCCCTATTTGAAATATAAAAAATAGGATATAAACAAGACTTCAATGCTTAAGGGTAAAAAAGAGGCAATGCTTAAGGGTAAAAAAGGTATTGCAAGTGATTGTAAGTGTTGGTGTGTAGCACCAGGAAAGAGGCACACATTTTCAGTTCTTTTGGGACTTATTTTATATATGTAAATTACACATCAGTGATAATGCTGAATTTTGCTAAAGGTAGCCATCTGGTTAGGTTTAGCCTGATAATTACCTACTACTGAGGCTAATGAGTTTGC
>JAYJMA010049427.1:0-10994 GCA_036873895.1 Parotocinclus cabessadecuia | reverse complement strand
ATGTCTTCCTTTTCCTTTTCTGTTTCGTCTTTCTGTTCCTTGACTTTGTTCATTTCCTTCTCCAGTTTTTGTTTTTCGTCTTCCATTGCCATTTTTTCTAACTCCTCCTTTTCTTTATTTGTTTCCATTTGCCTTTGAAGCTCCTCAACTCTTCTCTGTAATTCCATCCATTTCTTTTCAACTTCAGCTTTCTCTTTATCCATAAAATCTTTCTTTGTCTCAAAGTCCTGGTTTTGTTCTTCCATTGCTTTGACCATTTTCTCAATAACAGAATCTTTCTGCCTTATTTCTTCAACAAGAACTCGATTTTGCTCCATTTCTTTATCTAGTTTGCTCTGATTTTCATAAATCTTTATCTTCTCCTTCTCCAATTTCGTCCTCATGTCCTCGACTTCTCTTTGTAGAGACACCTTTATCTTCTCAAAGTTCTTTCTCTCGATTTCAGATGTTTGCTTTTCTATATTAAGTTCATCTTCCTGAGCAAATATTTTTGCTTTCATTGCTTCTTTCTCTGTTTCCAAATTAATCTTTTCCATTTCTATATTTTTTATTCTCGTTTCAAGTTCTTCTCTTTGTATTTTCATGTTTTCGTTTTCCTTTTCTGTCTCTTCGTTCTGTTCTTTGACTTTGGCCATTTGTTTTTCCAGTTTTTGTTTCTCCTCATCCATTACTGTTTTTTCTTTTTCTTTTTCAATTTGGCTTTGAAGCTCCTCAACTCTTCTCTGTAATTCCATCCATTTCTTTTCAACTTCAGATTTCTCTTTCTCAATAAAAGTTTTCTTGGTCTCAAAGTCTTGGTTTTGTTCTTCCATTGCTTTAACCATTTTCTCAATGACAGAATCTTTCTGCCTTATTTCTTTAGCAAGAAATCTATTTTTCTCCATTTCTTTTTCTAGTTTGCTCTGATTTTCATGAATATTTATCTTCTCCTTTTCCAATTCCATCCTCAAGTCCTCGATCTCTCTTTGTAGAGATGCCTTTATCTTCTCAAAGTTCTTTCTCTCATTTTCTGTGTTTTGCTTTTCTATATTGAGTTCATCTTCCTGAGCAAATATTTTTGCTTTCATTGTTTCGTTCTCTGTTTCCAAATCAGTTTTCTCCATTTCTATCTTTTTTATTATCAATTCCAGTTCTTCTTTTTCCACTTTCATTTTATCTTCTGTTTGTTGTTGTTTGGTGTCAAGCTCCATTCTCATTTGTTCCAGGTTAGTTCTTTCCTCCATCAGGTCCCTCATGCTTTTCTCCATCGTATCTTTTTGTTGGTTGATTTCCATCTCTCTCTCATCAAGCAATAATTTATCACTTGCTGTCTTGTTTTTTATTTTATCTATTTCAGTTTTCTCTTGTAAAAGTTGTTCTTTCAGAATGTCCAGTTCCTTCCATCCTTTTTTCATGTCTTCCTTTTCCTTTTCTGTTTCGTCTTTCTGTTCCTTGACTTTGTTCATTTCCTTCTCCAGTTTTTGTTTTTCTTCTTCCATTGCCATTTTTTCTAACTCCTCCTTTTCTTTATTTGTTTCCATTTGCCTTTGTAGCTTCTCAACTCTTCTCTGTAATTCCATCCATTTCTTTTCAACTTTAGCTTTCTCTTTCTCCATAAAATCTTTCCTGATCTCAAAGTCTTGGTTTTGTTCTTCCATGGCTTTAACCATTTTCTTAATAACAGAATCTTTCTGTCTTATTTCTTCACCAAGAATTCTAGTTTTCTCCATTTCTTTTTCTAATTTGCTATGAATTTCGTTGCCATTTTGGATATTTATTTTCTCTTTCTCCAATTCCGTCCTCAAGTCCTCAATCTCTCTTTGTAGAGACACTATCTTCTCAAATTCCTTTCTCTCATTGTCTGTGTTTTGCTTTTTTGTATTAAGTTCATCTTCCTGAGCAAATAATTTTGCTTTTACTGTTTCTTCTTTAATTCTCAAATCAGTCTTCTCCATTTCTATAGAAGAGAGTTCTTCTTTTACTTCTTTCATTTCATCTTCCAATTGTTGTCGTTTTGCATCAAGCTCAATTCTCATTTGTTCCACATTAGCTATTTCCTCCATCACCAATATTTTTTCACTCTCTGTCTTGTTTACAATTTTGTGTATTTCAGTTCTTTCTTGTTGAAGTTGTTCTTTTAGAATGTCAAGTTCCTTCCAACCTTTTTTCATGTCTTCCTTTTGCTTTTCTGTCTCCTCTTTCTGTTGTGCGACTTTGCTCGTTTCCTTCTCCAGTTTTTGTCTTTCTTCTTCCATTGCCATTTTTTCTAAATCCTCCGTTTCTTTTGGTTTCCTCATTTGCTTTTGCAGCTCCTCTTGTGTTTGTAACTCAGTCCAAACGTTCTCATATTTCTGTACGTCATTTAGCAGTCTCTTGGTCTTATCGCCTTGTTCTGCTATTGCATTAGCCATCTTTTGCAGTGCATTATTTTTCTCCAGTATTTTTTCAACTAGAAATCTATTTTGCTCTTTTTGCTTTTTTAGTTTGGTCCTATTTTTTCCATACCTTAGGTTCTCTATCCTTGCCTTCTTCAAATCAGTCTTTAACTTGTCCACTTCCTTTTGCAGAGCTGCCTTTGACTGCAACGGATTTGTTTATTTTTAGGCATTTATTCACAATAAATTATTAATCAGTTTATTTAAAATGCAATAATAATATATAATACTAATATATAACAATATATAATATATAATCATAAATAATACTCACCTTCTTCTTCCTGGCGTTTTCTTTCAAAGTTCTTATGACCTGTTGTTTTTCCTGAGCCGTCTCGGTAGACATTTCGTTTTTCTCCCGTCTCACTTGCACTTCTTCTCTTTGTTTCTGTACACGAGCGCTCATGATGTCTAGTTCATCTTGTTCTCTCCTGATCTTTTCTTCTTTCTGTTCCAGTCTTCTTTCTCTCCGTTTAATTTCAATCATTCTAGTTTTTATCTCATCCTTCTCATGTCTAAGAATTACTTTGTTTTGCTCCATTTCTCTTGTAAGATACCTGAGCATCTCTCGGATGTGTTCGATTTCCACGACGAGTCTCTGCATCTCATCGTTCATCTGCTCTTTGCCGTCTCCTTCCAGCTGGCTTCCTGCCATTCGGTTTTCCAGGTGAAACTGTGTTTCTCGTACCGTTTCTCTAGCTCTTTCAATCTGAAGAATCAGACTGATCATCTCAACGCTGTCCATTTCTTCTCTCGCTTTTTGCATTTCAGCTTTAACGCTTTCCATCTCATATCTCTCCTTCTCAGTCTCAGCTCTTTTACATTCAATCTCTTCTTTTGCTCTCAGTATTTCCATCCATTTCCTGTCCAGTTCACCCTTTTTTATAATGGTCTCTTTTATTCGTTGGTCGAGATCTTTTTTCTTCCTGTCCATCTCCTTTGTCATGAGCTCTATCTCTTCCATCTCTTGCCTTGCCCTCTGCATCTGTTCCTCCAGTTCATTTCTTTGTTTCTGTATTTCGGTGTTGACCTGTTGCACTCTCTCCATCTCTTTGTTCACCAGTCTCATTTTGTTCTCAACGTCTTCACGTTGCCTCAGTATCTCCGCCTTCATCTGTCCCAGCTTATCCCGCTCACTCTGAGTTTCGGCAACTTTCTTTTCAATCTCCTCATTTTGTTTGTGTAGGTCTAGCTTCAGCTGTTCCAGTTTCTGCAGTTCCCTCGTTGCCATTTCCATTTTGGCCTCTGCGTCCTCTTTTTGTGTCATCAAGTCCAACTTCATGTCCTGGATCTGCTTCATCTCAATCCTTTTCTCCTTCATCTCCTTATTTAGCTTTTCTTTTCTCTTCTGAACCTTCTTTATTCCATTCTGATGCTCCCTTTTTGATTGTTCACGCAGTCTCTCTAGTTCGTCTCTCATCGCGTTTAGTTCATTCTTGGCTTTTTCATACGAGTTTTCCATCTCTGCACGAATCCACTGCAGATTCTTTCTTTCCAGCTCAGTTTCTTCTCTCATTTGTATTATTGTTTGCTCTGCCTGTTTGATGGTTTTCTCTTTATGTTTTAGATGTTCGTTTTGCGCCTCAGTCTCAGACAGCAGTTTGTGCAGTTTTTCCTTGTCCAAAGTTAAAAGTTCTCTGCTTCTTTCTAGAGATTCTTTGTCTCTCTCCAGCTCAGCCTTGATTCGATCAAGCTCATCTCTTTCTCGCAATTGCTCGGTCTTTGTATTCTTCAGCTCCTCTTTTGCTTTCATTTGCACCGTTAGTTCTCTGTCCTTTTGAACCTCTGCCATCGTCCTGTCGAGCCACATTTTTAACAGCTCTGTCCTTGTTCTTTCCAAACCGCCCATCTTCTGTATTTCTGCTTTGGCTTCATCCACAGTTCCTTGCTCCCTCTGTAGCTGGTTTGTTTGTGCACGTTTTCCACTCTTATTTTCTACACTGTCTGTCTTCGTATCCTCCATACTTTCTGCACCCATTTGTACTATTTGCATGTCAGTTATCCACTGATCAAGCTCTTTTCTCTCCGTTTTGATCTTCTCCTTCTCATTTTCCATTTGTTCTATTTGAGCTTTCAGCTCCATTCTCATTTTTTCCAGGTAGTTTTTCTCTTCCACCAGTTCCTTTAGATTGTCCTCCAGAAGGAGCTTCCTTTGGTTAAATTCACTCTCTTTTTGGTCAAGTAAAAGCTTGTCAGCTGTCAGTTTGTTCTTCAACTCCTCTAAACAGGCCTTCTCCTTCAGCAGTTCATTTTTCTTCATTTCTAATTTTCCCATTTCCAGCAAGTCATCCCCCCCTGCATCACACATGCCACCCCAAATGTCAGTCTGTACTTGCGTGTCAGTTTGAGTCCTCTGTCCGTCCGTATTTAATTGCCTGTAGACACGTTCTTGTTCTTCTCTTTGTTTCTGTATCTTGGCATTTATGATCTCTAACTCATCTCGTTCCCGCCTGTTTCTTTCTTCCCTCTTTTCCAGGTCTCTTTTTCTTCGTTGCATCTCGAACTTCAATGTTTTTATCTCGTCCTTCTCTTGTCTCAGAATGTCTTTGCTTTGCTCCATTTCTTTTTTAAGATGCCTGAGCATCTCTCGGATGTGTTCGATTTCTGCAACAAGACCTTGCATCTCGTCGTTCATTTTCTCTTTGTCTGCTGCTCCCGGTTGACTTTCTTCCATTTGATTCTCCAGGTGATACTTCGTGTCTCGTACCATTTCTCTGGTTCGTTCAATTTGGAGGACCAGGCCGATAATTTGAGAATTAAGCCCTACTTCTTCTTCAGTCTCCAAACCAAATTCCTCTCTTGCCCGTTGGAGTTCGGCTTTAACGCGTTCCATCTCCTTTTGTTCCGCTTCGGCCCGCTTGCGTTCAAGATCTCGATTTGCTGTCTCAATTTCTAGCCTTATCTGATCTTTTTTCTTAATGCTCTGCTTCATCTTTTGGTCAAGATCCTTCCTCTTACGATCCACCTCTTTTCTTGTGAGCTCCAGCTCTTCCACCTCTCGCTTTGCCCTCTGCATCTTGTACTCCAATTCACTTTTTTGTTCTCGTATCTCATCTTTGACCTGTTGCACCTTTTCCATCTCTTCCTTCGCGAATCGCATTTTGTTTTCCGCATCCTCTGTTTGCTTTAGTACCTCAGCCTTGACCTGCTCTAGATTCTCCCTCTCGGTCTTGGTTTTGGCACTTTCCTCCTCTGTCTCCTCATTCTGTCTCTGCAGGTCTGTCTTTAGTTGTTCGAGTGTTTTTATTTCCTTAATTGCCATCATCATTGTGGCCTTTATATCCTCCTTTTGTCTAATGAATTCAAGTTTCATGTCTTGGATCTGCTTCATTTCATTCCTGATCTCATCTATATTTTTATCCACCCCCTTTTCTTTGGGAAATTCCTCCATGTTATACTGATCATCCTTTTGTATCTCATCTTGAAGCCTTTCTAATTCCTCTCTAACTCTAGTGAGTTCATTTTTTGCTTCATCTTTTTCACTCAGTTGTTTCGTGTTGATTTGGTTGGTTCGGTCCAGTTGCTGTTTGTTACTTGGCTGCTGAATCTTGTCTGATTTTGCCGTATTGACTCTTATGACCTCGCTTTTCTTACGCGAGACTACTTCTCCCTCGTGCTCATCCCATCCTCTCAGAGTCCTTACTTTCTCCAACTCCCCTTGTTCATTCTCCATCCTCTCCAGTTGAATGTCTTTCTTAATCTGACCGAGCTCCTCTTTCATCTTCTCGGGTCTTTCTCTTTCCACCCCAGTCTTCTCTGCTTCCATTTCGATCTCCTCCGCTGCCGTTTCCTCGACCGTGCTCTGCATCAATGTTGTTTGTAAATGGAGGCCTGCCTTTATCTGCTCCACCTTTGCCCATTCCAGCTGCTGTTTTTCCTTCTCAGTCTTCTGTTTGAGCTGCTCCAATCCAGATTCCTGCCTCAGGATGTCCTGGCGTATTTTCTCTAAACGTTCTTTTTCTTTATGCATTTCGGCTCTCGTCTGGTTTATTCTATTTTTCTCATCTTTTAGTTCCTCCCTTTGCTTCTCAAGCTCTTGTTTTGCTTTCTCAACTTTGGCTTGCTGTACTTTTAGATCATCTCTCTCTCTTTGGATTTCATCATGCAGAGCATTCCTCTCTGACAGCAAGTCTGCTTTCATTTCATCAATCCTACCCTTTTCTTGCTTTAAAGTCTCCATATTTTGCTTCATCTCTTCCATGATATGATCCCGTTCTGTCTTTATTTCAACCAGCACTCTCTCTAATTGACTTTTTTCCTCCGTCATGCTGGCCAGCTCTTCGTGCTTTCGCTGGATTCTTTCCCTTACTTTGTGAACGTCTTCTTCCTGTTTTGGTCCTTCCCCAAGCTTCTCGATCTGCTCTTTTGTTCTTGTTCCCTCCTGTCTTGTTCTCTTTAGTGAATCTTTCTTTCTACTCATCCTGCCCCGCTTCTTTTTCCCTCCAGGTGATTGAGCTTCTTCGGTCTGTGTGAACTTGCTGTTTTGTTGGCGTCGTTCTAAAAGAGAGATGGAAAAAAAACTGAGGTGACTGACTCGTAGACTGCCCTTGTTTTTTATCGTAATGAATGTAATCCGGTTAATTTTACTACACGAGTTTTGTCTAAATGAGAAAATGGCTTGAACGGAATGCAAATGTACTGAATTGTATTTAATCCAGATTATTTGTATTACAGAAACACCTCTTTCCTGTTTTTCGTTTCGTGTCATTCTAGCTATTCTCTCTTTACTGGAAATTCGATCCGGTGAAGTTACTAATATGTAAAAAAGTAAATATGGATAACCTAGCTCTTGAATGAGTTCAGGTTCAGTCATCCTCAGTATCAGGTGGAAGGACGCTCTTTGTTGAGCAGCACCTCTCTCCAAAGCCTCAAAAAGAAGCCTCATCACCTCTGGCTCGGTTCGAGCAGCTTGGACCTGGCGAGCCACGGCATCATGGATAAGATTTTGGGAGAGGACAGCCTCAGTGATGTCACCGACTCGTCTAGCTCCTGTGACGATCTCTTGCTTAAATTCGGTGAGGAAGGTTTCCACTGAGAGGAAACAACAAAGAGGTCAATCAAAACACGATTGCTTTTACACGTATGTTTCTTCCTTAAAGTTAATAGTCATTCGTAGACGCTGTGTGGGCATTTAGTAAATACTCAACATCAGCCAAAAGCAGGGTAGATAAATAAGCAAGAGGGAATATAAATACTCAAGTCAGCAAAAATACACCAGAGTAAACCATGGCCATAAATGTTCAGAACTGACTTCTCTCCTGCGCCATCTATTGCCAGATCCGGACTATTTATACCCAACCTTCTGGAAATAAACTTGCCCCAGTATCTCCGCAATGGTGCCCTCTGCCGGCGAGGATTAAAACTTCCGCAGACTCACAGTGAGTAAGAAATCAAATGCCCTTATGAACACATTTCAGATTCGTTCATTCATTCATTCATTAACTTCTGCTTAATCCACACGGGGTCGCAGACTAGCTTTCTAGGAACAAGCCTAGAAGGGGGGGATGTGGGATGAAACTGGAGTACCCGGACTAAACCCACACAGAAAGGACCCAGGTCGCTGCACCCTGGGATTGAACCCGGGACCTTCTTGCTGTGAGGCAGCGGTGCTACCCCACTGAGCCTCCATTTCAAATTAGTTACACAAAACATGCTATAAGTTATGCTGTAGTATTATTACTGAATAAATAATATAAAGGCATTGTAGAGCAACTAGTTGAAAGATTATTTTAAGCTGCTTAAAGGAAAGTTTTAAATTAAGACTTTAAAATATCATCTTCATAGATAGCCAGTACATACAGAAGCCCAAGTCAAATTTGTTTCTCTTTTCTTTATGTTTTTACAACAAAGCATTGTCTCAAAGCAGCTTCACAAAAACCTAGTCCCAAAGCCCTAAAGTGCGTGAGCCTGTGGTGACAGTGGAAAGAAAAAACTCCTGGACCCACTTGGGCAGCCTAGATGTTTTATCTAAGAACTAAACTTAAGCTGCTTTATGAATACGTTTATAGTAACAAGTTATAAATATATAGTGTAGTTCAGTAAACGGAGACACTGTAAATCTTCAACAGCAACGCGCAAATTCTCTACACACTACATTTCCCATAATACCCCAGTATCTTTCCAAACACTTGAACGTTTCAGCATGAAGCACTTTCTTTCGTGTTTTTCCTCATGGACTAAGTGACATGTTATTTATAAAAGGCAAATATTCAAAAGAAAGTCACTCTGAATACAGGTCACAATACACTAACAACTATTTATATGGTTAGTTAATGCAATTCATACATATTCTTTAGTGTCATTTCTTCATTTCTGCGCCCGCTTTAGTGTTAAATCGCGCAATTTATTTAGTGTTTTATTTTTAAGCCCAGCTGTGCCCTTTTTTACCGATTGGCTAAGATAGGGGTGCAGCTGTGCCCCGCTAAATTCGGTGTGCCCGAGGACCTCTAGTCAGCATCGTGATCAGTAATAAAATGTTCTACTAAATCATGAAGATTCAATAAGGATTCAATTGTTATTGGCGATTTTGTTAATATCATTGACCATACTGTAATTAACGAGGGTAGCATTTGCTTTATTTAGAAAGCAAATTTTTGCTTGCCAGCTGAGTTCCCGATTTGACCACTTGGTGTCGCTACAATGTCGTTTAAAACCCCTTTGGGACGCATACGGCAACACCGAATGCTGTAAACGAAATCTTGAACGCAAACATCTTAGACACGATGTCTACAGAAATGTTACAAGAAATTCCTTTTAAAAACCTTATTTTTACTCGGGGTGTCCAAACTTTTGCAAAAGTGACGTTACCATAGTCTTTGGATTGTGCCATGGCTTGAGGTGGGATTCTTCTTTGGGCTGGTTCCAGTGTAATATCTAGAGAAACACATTATTTGGAATGATTAACATAAATGTACTCTATGTAATATCACACATCATATTCGCAAACATTTATTACCATTTATGATTTTTTTTTATTCATTGAGAAATTTGATTTAACCGAACATAAAAAGCCACTGGCATTTTAAATACAGGTAGAATTTTAGAAATGCTGCCACAATCTTCTGTTGTCATATTCCTGATTCTCATTACATTACAAATACATCTTTCTAAGTTTGCACATGTTAATGAACATCTTAATAAACAAAAGCTTCATTCTGGTAGCTGTTGATTTAGAGTGGGGTTTTTTTTAGAGATTTTTTTTTTTTTTTTAACAGATAAAACAGAAGGTTCTTACCCGTTATACTGGGCTAATGGAATTAATTACATGAATTCTGCGAGCTGTGTAGTCTGGAGTTCGATCCATGGTGCTGAACAAACAGTTGTCACATCATTGCCCATCTTGCCCTTCACCCAGTTTGGCACGACATTTAGACGGCTCGAGCTGCTGATTGGTTGTGAGTGGTAAAGTGTGTTTTTCTTTATCAGTCTGTTTTTCTCTGATAAGAGGCCTGTTGCATGGTGTGCCCTGACGCTGGCAGCTGCTCGCCCATCAGACCTCCACATTTGTGCCAGTCCTGTGAAGACGTGTGCCACACCAACATTTGTAGGAACTGTAAAGTTTGATTTATTCTTTAATTCACGAGGTGCCCTTGTGGTGCTATCTGAGCCAGTACTGGTCAATCTGTATTTGTAGGTTAGTTTCCAATCAGCATGGTGGACAGACTAGGCCGAGGGGAGACCTTGGAGCCTAGAGAAGAGATGATATAATTTAGTTGTTTGAAAGGTAAAGTAGCACAACAGTGATGATAATGAAATAATTCAAAAACAGAACTTGATTTGGGGATTCAGCGCTACCTACAGGTCATACATATATGATCAGAAATCTAAACAGTATTGCAGAACTATCAGGATCCCTACTTAAAGCTAAGAAAATCATTTGTTGTGTTTCGGATGCTGGGAAAGCAAGACTATACGAATATGTCTCCATGTAGCACATGGTATAGGGTGTAAAACAAACTGTTCCTAAATAGTGCGCTGGTAAAAAGTTCTAAAAAAAACTACACTGCTCACAAAAATGAGGGGATATTCCATTAGTTAGTATTTCATCCTCATTTTGTGAGCAGTACACATAGTGTGTTGGTAATTATTATTTCATACTTCCTTCTTACCCTATAGGATATGAAATTTATTTCCGAATTCTACAAACCATTATGTATCCTTGGTGTCTTACCAAGTTAAAAAAGGTATTTTAAAAAACCTTTTTTTCCATCAAGTACATATAGTACCATGTACTTTAATACTGTATATATACCATGCTTGTACTTTACTTACTATAAGTTTTGTTTATTTGTTTTTTACACATCAGCAATACTTCTTAAGTCAAAGTCAAAGTAAATAATTATTTTGACTAGATAAATTTGTTTTATTTCTACATTTTAGCATATGGGCCACCCAATGAGGTCCTGTTTTAAGTCTTGGTCCCTCCATTATGTTCACCTTATCAAGTTTAGGCACTTTCTCCTCACCGCTGTTGGCCTAGGCTTTCTAAAATTTGGAGAGAAGATAGATAGAAGATAATCTAATACTGTAGGGCTGCTTTGAGACAATCCTCCATTATCCAAGTCAAGCCATATATATATA
>JAYJMA010049406.1:0-10995 GCA_036873895.1 Parotocinclus cabessadecuia | reverse complement strand
CTCTTATCCAGAGCGACTTACAATTAATACAGTCTTACATTTTTTAAGCAATTGTGGGTTAAGGGTCTTGCTCAAGGGCCCAACTGTGGCAGCTTGGCAGAGGTGGGATTTGAACCCTGGACCTTGTGGCCCAGAGTCCAGTACCTTAACCACTAGGCTACCACAGGCAATACAGTATTGTGCTGTACATAACTGAATATAAAAGAAGAAAACAAAGCTCCTTAGTGTATTATCTTCCAAAAATATATGTACATTTTTTGTGTCATTTTTTGATGTCAAATTGAAAACAAAGTCCTGGGTGTACTCTTTAGATAATGGGTGAAAAACTGCCTCTACTGGAAGAGTTGTGCTTTGTTGCGAGAGAAGCTTATGTCCTTGTTCACAAGTGAAGGAGAAAGAGAGTGATCAAATGAGACAGCAGCAGTAGTTCTGCAGTCACTGAAGTGGTCTGTGATGGTGGAGCTTAGTCCTTGCGCTATACTGTGTTTTCCAGTAATCTACAGGCTTATAGTCACCTATGGTATGGAGCTTTGACCAAACGAATAACAGATACACACACAAGACCCTAAGCTTTTTTTTTTATTTATTAAACACCTATGCGATAGCCTCTGAGAACAGACAAGTGACAGGAACCAGTTAAAGTGGTTTGTGTCATTATGCTGGCATTAGGACACATACGAAACAAAGGTGTGCCAAAATATAATTGCGGTTTTGTTTAAAGAAACTATTATATTTTTACTTCAATTCAAAGGCAAGATTTATTCATAGAACTAGTTTCAACTTCAATACAAAGCAATTACAGTAGAACCTTGGAATTTCAACAATCCCAATTCGAACATCAAATGGTGTGCGTGACAATTGTATGCCTCCAAATTAAAAAGATTTTTTTTTTTTTTTAATCAGACGTTAAACATTGGTAATA
Source organism: Parotocinclus cabessadecuia (assembly GCA_036873895.1). NCBI lineage: Eukaryota > Metazoa > Chordata > Actinopteri > Siluriformes > Loricariidae > Parotocinclus > Parotocinclus cabessadecuia. Next base: position 10,073 of record JAYJMA010049406.1, on the reverse strand, counting down.
CCTGTACGTGTGTGTGAGACCCAGCCTAGCGGTGTCTGAAATGAATTACATTTGAATTCTAATTGACTGTACATTAGATTAGTTCTCCAAAAATTGAAAGACCCATGTGCTACAACTATATATTTCCATAGTGACATATAAAAAAATTAGAATATATGAACAGGAGACAGGCCCTCATGCCTAAGAATAAACTCTGTTACATACCACATGCTCAATTCCACTGTACTCTCCTTCAGTGTTTTCTCTGATTGTAACCAGGTCGACATCTGTGTAAGGGGTCTTATAGCCCTCAATGGACACACATGGACGCACATTAGCATACAGGTCAAATGTCTTTCTAAGCAGCAGGTTCATGGAAGGATGGCCAGCAGCAATGGGGGTCTTCAAAGGCCCTAAACATCAGCATCACGTCATGAACAACAACAGGAAAAAAACCAAACAATTTAATCTGGAAATTATAGGCAGATGTAGAGTATGCCACAAAAGTGAATACAACCCTCATATTTTTTGCAACTAGTTTAATTTTCATGAGACAACACTGAAGAGATGACACTTTGATACAATATAAAGTCGTCAGTACAGTACAGCTTGTATAACAGTGCAAATTTGCTGTGCACTCAAAATAACTCAGCATTAATGTCTCTTCTGGTAACAAAAGTGAGCACAGCCCTAAATGAAAATGGCCAAATTGTGTTCAAATTGTCAATATTTTGTGTGTCCACCATTATTTTCCAGCACTGTCTCAACCATCGTGAGCATGAATTTTACTAGAGGTTCAGAGGCTGCCACTGAAATCCTCTTCCATGCCTCCCTGATGACACCACGAAACTGGTGGAGGTTAGACTCTTTAAGAATGCCCCACACATGCTTAGTATGGTTTAGGTCTGGAGACCTGACTTGGCCTTTACCCTTAGTTGCTGGTACGCTTAGTTGGTAATTTTCATTTAGCCTAGGTCATCTTTATGTGGAGCAACAAGTGTTTATTTTTCCAGATCCTTTAAAAAAAATTAACTTCTTTGACATGAGGTGCCATGTTGAACTTTCAGAGTGATGTATTTGACACACATGCTCCCCATTTCCACCTCAGACCTTGTAACACTAACGAGTCACAAGATACTGGGGAGGGGAAAATGGCTAATTAGGCACAATTTGGACATTTTCACTTAGGGATGTACTCAGTTTTGTTGCAGTTTAGACAATACTGGCTGAGAGTTATTTTAAGGGCACAGCAAAGTTACACTGTTATACAAGCTGTAGACTGTGACTACTTTACATTGTATCACAGTGTCGTATCTTCAGCATTGTCCCATGATGTGATATAATACAATAGTTACAAAAATGTGAGGGGTGTTCTCACTGTTGTGAACTGCTGTTATGTGGCAATACCTTTCAAACCGATTTTGCTTTTATCCATCGACTCTTTGGCCTCAGGAGGAATCATCCATTTACCTCCAGTACCTTTAATGGCGGTCACATTTCTTTCCTCCCACTGGATGGGAACCTGTGGATAAAGGATGGGTGCCACTAAATTAATAACACCACTTTTATACTTACTCAAGTATGCTATTTTAATGCAGACAGTCTACTGATAGAAAAAATAAGAACGCTAGACATGTTGCAGACATGACAAGACTGCTTGTTACTGATTTTTTTTCCAAGTAGTGGCAGGTCAACATTCCATTTGCAGTAAGATAGGAGTGGCAAACAGACACACTTACTTTTGCTGCCTCAAATATCTTCATTACAGCAGTGGAGATTTCCGGACCAATTCCATCTCCCGGAATTAGTGTTACAGTCTGCAGCTGGAAAACAACAGAAATAAAATATAACTGGATTTAGCTTTATAATACAATTATAATAATATAATAAGACTATCTTTATAATACAAAGCTGAACACGCTCTGAACTCTGATACGGTATAGTCAAAAATCAATTGTAACATCTCACTGGTTTTAGCGGGTTTTTGTGTTCAGATCCCTTTTTTATTCACAGCCGGACTACTTGCATGGAAATAAACACACTTTTAACAAATGTAATGACTAAAGACTGGTTAAGAAGTTCTTGTATTAAACAGGCCAAGTCAAGTCAGTGCTTTTTACAATGGACATTGTCTCAAAGCAGCTTTACAGAATCTGAGAGTAACAGACCATGCTTAATAACTTTAAATTCATAGTATTGTAACTGTACCCCCACTGATCAGGGTATCTAAATAAGCCTTACGTGTTTGTAATCAGAACTTCGAACTTCCTATTCGTTAATATGCGACTGTTTTATCGGTCCATATGCTAACACAAAGGAAGCTACTTTAATTAAGCAGACAACATGACTTGAAGCTATTACTAGCTATAACAATCAAGTCATTCTGATTAATACACTGAACACAAAAAATTAGGGGATATTTCATCATTTTGAAATATGCCCTAATACTTGTGAGCAGTACATTAAAGCACACAAACTCAGTCACACACTGAGAAACTGTTGAGAAACATTCTGAGACTGTGACCAGCCTAATCATTTCAGCAACACAGTAAGGGTAAAACTTATTACAAAAGAATTTTCCGAGTGTAAACCTGAATTACTTACTCCTCTGGAAAATGTTCTGGGTTGTGTTTGGCTTTGCAGTGCACCCACAAGACGGGACACCTGAAACAAAATACACACAGATTGGATATGAGAGAAAGTTCTTTTGTTTTATCAATACTATATACACTATAATGTGTACAGTGCATGTTGTGCTGTGATTAACAATAATTTTACACTGATTGTAGTTCGATGAATGGGACACAGTAGTCACAACTTCATATATGCTTTACCAGTTTAAAAACTCTCCTGTTAGCACACTATATATTTTGATAGATATTCACCTTAATAATTCCAAAGAAAATTAAGGTCCTGGTAGCACAAGGAAAACAATAAGCTGCAATGGAAGCATAAAAAGCCTAGAAATAGATTGAGACCATTAACAGCCTCTAATACGGAAGAGAGATAATCACAGGTACACTAATATATATGGTTATCCCTCCTGTGTCTGACCCACTCAAACCAGCACAACACACACTAACACACCACCCCATTGGTGTCTGACTAGGATTGGGCATCAAAATCCTGGTTCAATGAGAGAAAAAGTCATTGAAAGTAAAATTACTACTTTTGAAGTTACATTATAAAAATTCAAAGATATACTTTACGCCTTAACAGTTGCCAAATTATTTCACCATTTTGGAACTTATCACTGGAATCAATAAGCAGAATTGGAACGGATAAAATACAAAAAATGCATAACCCAAGTCCATTAGTTGACCATTAGTTTAAAATAAAGGAGAGGAACACAATATGCAATGGAACAGATTGACTACAGTCTATAAAGTGCATCAACATGGTAAGTGGAACTGATCAAATGGACAAATGAGTGCAGAAACAATGATATATTACAACAACACAAGTCGGGATTTTTGTGCGCATGGCACAAAAGAACAACACAAACAGACATAAGCCTAGAGGTGAATGAGCAATCATAAGGTCACTGCACTACATGCACTCAGTTAACATGGATAGTTCTGTAAAAACACTTTTACAAAACTGTTGCAGGAACATACGAGAATCGCCATGTTTTTCTCCGTTCACCATGATTAATTGTCTATGAGTGATGAAACAATAACGTGGAGAAGTCGCTCAGTGCAGCGCTGTGTACCGGGAAAGGTTAACGCACAGGACACAACGAGTACCTTTATTTTAGATGGCTGTCCGGATTGCTATTAGAATGCTGCCAGAATTCCTACATAATGTCAGGCGTTGGGTAATAACATTTCGTTTACCACGTTGTGGTCGAAACTGAACAAGCCAAAGATAAAAAAAAAAAAAGCTGGTAAACATGTATTTTCTCTATGCGGCGTTTCAGGTGCTGACTTGTCGAACTTGGGTGTAGTAGCACAAAATGTGCCTTAGTACGTAATGAGCGAACTGCTGCAATAGCGCGTGCTAGCTACTACAATACACACGCCGTTTAATATCATGTGACAACCGTTTGTGATTTATGTTATTTGTGATATATGTTATTTAACTTGGTCGTAGCATTAAAAGAAGGTAAAGCTGCGATGAAGGTGAGCCTAATCAGTGTGTGCTAGAGGGATGAAGGGCACAAGGACAGGGCCTATCATTAACAGCCCGACTTAACATCTTAAAGGCTTTCTTCCATCACATGTGTAAGGGCTCACATTCAACCAAAACTACATTGATTAACAATCTGGCATAACGTTCATAACGGCGTATGATGAGATTTCTTACCGTTGATCTCCACGCGTTCCCAGCCATCTTCGCTCTGTTCCGCTCTTCCTTGGGGTCTTGTGTCTGAGCGCAAACCGAATATCCTGCTCCTCAGCCCCAGCTCTGCGCAGTCCGATTCACTCAGGTTGCCATATCGTGCAGGAACGGGAAGAAATCTAACGTTGACATTTGGGACCTGCTAATGCTAAGACTTGAACCCTGAACTTTTTGAAGAGGCTATAGCCACCACAGTCCCCCACAAATTCATCTTGCTTGTCCACATTTCTTGCCACTCACTCAGTTTTAGATTTACATTCATGTTATTTAGCAAATGCCCTTATCCAGAGTGACATAGAACTCATACAATCTTACAGTCTAAGCATTTGTGAGTTAAGATTTTAGCTTGATGACTCAGCAGTGGCAGCTTGTCAGAGGTGGAATTGAACTCTGGGCCTTGTGGTCTAAAGCCTAAAGGTCTACAGTTTTTCTTACCTGCTTAATCCAGGTCAGGGTCACGGGTGCGAGTTCTGTACTGCAGAATAGAGCACAAGGTAGGAACCAACCTGGCACACACACACAGACACACACATACACACACAAACATTCCTGGCCACTTTAACAATGACAGTTGACTATTAACCAATTCTAGGCGTATATAAAATGTCTCATCCTCATATCATCTTTATAAGCCATAAATGTATAAACAACCATATTATATAAATGAACTGCAGTAATTGTATTCATTCTATTTTGTTTATATCACTTTTATTCTTTTAAAGTATGATGCACATCTTGCTCAAGTACATACATTTTCAGATGTTTGACTTTATCACAGATTTATGAATTAATTATGCCTGATACAATTATCTGTGCAAATGGAACTGCATTGACTTTATATTAGTATGAAACAGGATTATATAACATGAATCCTTAAAGTTGTTATCTACACTGTATATTTTCCTATTCATACTACAGTAAGTGTTTGCATTTCAGTGCCCAAACTGAACAAATGAGTGAGTAAAATATAAACAGGAGTTTGTTCCTGGATTTGTGGCTGTTGGTTAACCTGCTGCGTTGTTATATTGAAATGTAATTGCAAAAAAGTGCACAGAAGAAGTAAACATCATCCCAAACATTGTGACTTTAACTCGCATGAAGTAAATGGCTCTGGTCATGTGATCACACACTTATATTATAGCCTTTCATTTAAGATTTTAGCAGACAGGCAGAACAGCTTGGATAAATGCATTCTCCTTAGTAGACATATCAATGGAATATTTAAACTGTAGAGATGAATGAAGAAACGTCTCATTTCACACTTTTACACACATTCCCCTCATTGAGTAGCAAAATATAACACACAATTCAATTTCATTTTGAAATATCCCATAATTCTTGTGAGCAGTGTAGTTTTTACAGTTTCAGCAGATGTGCAAGAGTCGACCGCTCATAAACTACATTTGGTGTTGGAAGAGTTTTTACGGCAAACAGGGATTATCTGCTGATCACTTGTTTTTGCCAGATTTGTTTTGTAATCATTTTATAGTCCTTTTATATGGTTCCTATTTTTTGTCTGCAGTTGAATTTTGCATGTTAATAATCAATCTGGCAACCCGGTACCCAACCAGTTTGCAAGCGTGAAGTCAAGAGCTTGCACTAAGTTGACTGAGCCTCCCCTGGTGGTGTGGATGTTACACTGCAATAAAGTAATACCTACGCATAGCAGTAAGAATGAGTGTGTTTCGATGGGATTGACAAGAGATTAAATATCAAAATGTAATATTTATAAATGAAATATCTCATAATGAAATATCTCCTAATTTTTGGTAGCAGTGTATATAAGGAAGTTTGGAACAAGATCCAAGGACTCTTCCTAGAGCTGACCACCCTATCAAACTAAGTATTGGGGAAGGTAGTAAGAACCTAGTGTTCACTTTGGCTGAGATCCTGTGTGCAGATTGGAGGAACCTCCGGAAGAACAACTCTTTCTGCAGCACTTCACCAATTTGGTCATTATGGTGTGTGTGTGTGCTGTTTTATTCCTGTTTATCCTTGGTACATTTGCATTTAGCTGACGCTCTTATCCAGAGCGACTTACAATTATTACAGATTTACAATCCAAGCAATTGTGGGTTAAGGGTCTTGCTCAAGGACCCAACTGTGGCACAGGTGGGATTTGAACCCTGCACCTTCTGGTCCAGAGTCCAGTGCCTTATCCACTAGGCTACCACAGTCCCACTTAAAGTATAATGTTGATTTGTAAATATAATTTCCTTCTTTTTAGTCACTATTTTGCAAATGAGCTCATACTGGGTTTTTTGTTGGTATATTTGTGTCCCCTGATCTATATGAGCAATCACAAATATTCAGTCCCCAAAGAAAGAGAGTTTACAACTAACTAGGACTTTCTGTAATATTAGTCTTTAATTATTGATCAATTAATACTTGATGTATGTTATCTTAGCAGGGTAGTTGGCTAATACTGGCATGCCACAGTTATTCAATCCATCAATTAGGGGAGATGGAAGCCAGTGATCATCTGTGCTACCTTTACTATGTGATACAGTACATCAGCAGGCTCTCGATGGACGAGCAAAGGAAGGTTGGCAGCAGGTTGGAGTCTAGGTTGTACTTCCTAAGGGCTCTGATGACTCATTGAATCAAAGAGCAATGGGAATAAAAAGATATCCAAGCCCTTGAACATTCCTGGAGATACTATTGGGGGCTCTGTATGTCAGCTCAAACCGTATGGCACAGCAGCAAACATTGGATGGATTTCATCAGGACCTTGGAGGAAAAAAAACTGTGTTTACTGCTCAAGCTTTACTGGTGTCTTCACAACCAAGGGCTTCATGGTCATTCTCTAGGATTTTTCTCATATGACCCTGTCCAGGATAACAAAGTGAATGAATACATTTATTAATGAATAAATAAATTTGGTTAGGGCGTACAGAGTTCTGGAGCACATATATATGAAGTGACAAAACCAAACTGGAACTGTTTGACTATGTGGACCGGCGGTTTGTTTGCTTCAAGACAGGGAAGATTTGGTGCCCAAAAGAATGGTCAAACATGCAGCTGGATGATGTGGTGATGTTTTTGTGCTACAGGAAGTTTGACTGGCAACATGAATTTTCAGAAGCATCAAACATTTTCAGGATGGTGGTTATGCTTTCTGTGGTAAACCTTGGTGATATTTGGACTCTTTTGCAAGACAATGATCCAAAGCACACTTCCAGGTCAACTGAAAATTGGTTAAGGGATCAGTCATGGAATGTTTTGGAGGGCACCATGGGAGCCTTCAAACCTCAATGAGCTTTTGCACATGATCAATGGCAGAGATTTCACAAGAGAGGTGTTGGAAGCTTACCAGCAATGTATTGTACTTAGCAATTTGTTAGAGGATGTCAACATCAAGTTTTGAGGTTGAGTTTGAATATTGGTTCACATGGACATTTGTCAACTAGTTTTAGAACTAGAGAACCAATTCCTTTTTTATTTAAACTGAAAAGTATGTCAGCTTATGATATCAAAGTTTCTTCTGTGTAACAATAAATATTCTTTCTTTGTTTACTAAGACATATTGTTTTATATTTCCATTCAATCTTTCCACATTGTAATACATTTTAAGGTGCAGGGGCTTGAATGTTTCTGATTGCATGTGCACATGCAACAATACAATTCACCAAGTAAACTATATGAGATTCCTCGTCTACATGCAGATGTACAACTAGCCATGCAGATGGCAAGTTGACAACTTCCTAAGTTATAACACATTTAAACTGTTGGTTTAGAACAGTTATTCACAGAATTAAAAATCTTGGCCGAACCGAAATCAAATTTTTGTACACACACTAAGCTGAAAAGTTAGTAAGTAAGCTGTTTTTTTCCCGCACAAATAATGAAGAAAATATTATTTTTTTTTTACTGATACCTCACATGAACAGAATTTGGCACAGCTTACCAAACAGTCACATGGGCACAACTGTAGTCGACTTAAAAATGGCATGTTAAACACTAAATGGATATAAGTAATTTGTAAACAAATCATAAATGAACAATTTTAAAATTGAATTGCATTCATTTTGTTTCGGCTAACGTAACTGATGCTTTTCCTGATTAATGACTGCCTTTGCTTTAGTGGTCTAATATCTACTTTTCTTGGATTATACAATTACAAGTGACTAAACACACAGCTGTGAGCTATCATTACCTTGCTTGCAAAAGTGGCAGACTTTCTTATAAATGTTTGCTAATCTCCATTAATCCATTCGAAAAACTGAAAGAAACTGCCTTTGACTGTAAGCGTTAGCTGCTCAAGCGTTTGAAAATATACTGGGTCCTACCAAGGTTTCTTCCTTTTACTGTCAGGGAGTTTTTCCTTTCCACTGTCGCCCTAGGCTTGAGCAACTTGGGATTGGCCTTTTAAGATAATATGATTGTATAATTGTAAATCTGCTTTGAGACAATGCACCATTGTAAAAAGCGCTATATAAATAAATTTGACTTGACTTGACTGGGCTATTGTAAGAATTGTAGTGCCTACAGCTGTGACTGGGGCACAGCGACAGCGTGGTTCTTATGACGCCCCTGTCACCATGTATGCATTTGTAGCATTAGTGCATTCTACATTTGTTGTATCTTTTTTATATTTACTGTCTTCTCATTACTCTAGGTTTCTCCTGCAGCACCCAGAGGTGGGCGCAGACGTCGGGGTGCAGATATAGAACCTGATGAGCGAAGACGGCGCTTCCTGGAGAGGAACCGAGCTGCTGCGTACCGGTGCCGGCAGAAGCGCAAAGTGTGGGTCAGTGCGCTGGAAAAGCGTGCAGACGAGCTCGCAGCATCAAATGTCACACTCACGGTATGGCTAGTACAGATGGAAAAACATTACCTTTTATGAGAATTATGGTTCTTAATAATGTGTGTGTACATGCAACAGAATGAAGTGTCTCTATTAAGAGGTGAGGTGACACGTTTGAAAGAATTGCTACTGGCTCATAAGGACTGCCCTGTTACTGCAATGCAGAAGAAAGCGTACATGAGTAAGTTGTTCATTTACCTAAACATAGAGATGCAACGTTTTGCCTACTCAATACAAAATAAAAACAGTAAAGAACTGTATGTTTATATATAGGCATTTCGTATGTTGGGTTTTCTAGATATTCCTTCATCATATTTACTTCATATATATACTTTCCATTTAGTGAGTAAACAGATTGCTTTATCTACAGCAAACTTCAACTGTTAGAACTTTCCAACACAGAATCCAGTTAGTTAGGAATAAGTGATTCTACCTTCAGTATGTGGTTTGACCTCCTTGTGCAATAGCGACTGTAACTAAACGCTATCGGTTACAGTTGATAAGTCCATTTCAGCCTATTTATCCATACAGAACAGCTTCAGCTCTGGGATGTGTTTTTTTAGGAACTGTCCGCTTCCAGTTCTTCCACAACATATGTATTGGATTGTGGTCAGAACATTTGACCTGGCCATTTCAAAATATTTACTTTATTCTTCTTACACCATTTTTTGACAGTTGATTGTTTTAGTTGATGGACAGTTGTGGGTTTACATGACACATGTTCTGTTAAGATTCAGTCCATGGACAATTGTCCTGCTGTTTTTTTTCTGGGGAGTTTCGTGGTTTTATCAATGGGGACAATCAGTCCAGGCCTAACTGCAGTGAAACGGGCGTGAACCATGATGCTATGCAAAAGTGTTTATTTGGTTCTCTTTATCTATTTTCACAACTTGTGTAACAATTTCATGACAATTTAGTTAATATTTATGCAGAAATAAAGAAACTT